>PNEQ01027569.1:0-128244 GCA_003012365.1 Medauroidea extradentata | reverse complement strand
AAAAAAAAAAAAAAAAAAAAAAAAAAAAAAAAAAAAAAAAAAAAAAAAAAAAACAAGAAAAAGGTAATGTATCGCCATTGTCTGTCGTGATAAACAACCCGACCATTCCGCAGTTTACAAGATGTGACGAAATTGCCTGTGAATATTTTTTTGCCCGTGAGAGTATAATTTAACTTGTGCATCAAAATTTAAACATAAAAGTGTATCACAATCTGTACGCTGAAAAATAAAGAAAAGAAATTTTTGAATTCTTGAATTTATCGTATCGGTAATATTGTTTCAAAAAATCCAAAGTAACTTAAAATTAATAATCTTTACATTTTTTGTAAGCGAATAATGTGTTTTGTAGCATAACTGAACAGTGTTGTAAAAATTAAAGTTTATAGTGTTTTACCAGTAGTAACATAAAACAAAATATTTCAAATTCAAGAAGTTGGCTGACAGTTTAGCTCATTCTGTGTTGTAATTCATCAGTATCGTGATTTGATTAGAAGCCATTTTCGAAGAATCCAAGCAAACAATTCAATAATCGTCTTATTTTCTCGTGTAAATGTAAATATCGAGTACGACTGAAACTGCACGGCATAAACTTGACCTACTCGTTGAATTGCTGAATATGTCATGCAATTTGTTTCAGGTAGTTAATAATGAAAAAAAAAACGGCAATAATTGATGAAAGCACGCGTATACAGAGTTTGTAAACTTTAGCGAAATAATTACGTAATGAACGTTGGAACAGCACAGAAACGCCAAACTAATGTCGCTACGTTTAAAGGAAATTACCAGTTTTGTTACTTCTCACGAAAGTCCCCTCCCAGAGGAGTCGTTTAAGATTTCTATCAGCCGAACTAAACACGCACGGTACAGCAATTTTCAAGGTTAAATATCCGTGACTATTTTTCTGATTACAGAACAGCTGGCAACTCTTAGCATTTATTTTTTACTGGTGTGTTAGAGCCGAATATAATTTAAGAAACCTGCAATTCTTAAAAACCGTATTTTCGGTTAATTCTTGATCATTTTTCTCGGAATAAAAATGTTTTCTGTGTTTATTACCTTACCAGATAAGTGTTTTTTTTTTCTTTCAGAAAATATTGAAATTAATTAACTCCCAGAAAATTCATCATACAGTTTCATGTATTATTTTTCACGTTTAATATTACGGACAAGAGTTTTGTGCTAAGTTAAGTAAGTGTTTTTAAACGCCCGCATAAAATTTTTACGCACGTATATAAGTCTGCAGAGATATAAAGCCCTTTGTCCTTCAAACTTATTACACGATACTTTGCACCTGCAAAGCTAAGTTCGACCGCTCGAAATATACCTTGGCTGAGTAAAAAGGGTAGATAAGATGCATGGTTTCAATTGCTGAAATGTGGTTTATTCATATTTTGTATATTTGCCAAATACTATACTAAATGCCACGGACATCTGTTACGAGTTATTTTATACGTTTGTTATTTTATATTCGTTCCCATGGACAAGATTCAGGACGACAAGGGGCGAGGGGGGAGCACCCCAATATTTATGAGAGAGAAAAAAATGTGCATCTATTTTCACTTTCGAGTCAATTTTTTTAAAGGTTATAAATAAACTTTCCCTTCGCTGTAGTAGCTTTCACAATAAGTTGGCCAAAAAATGCTTAAATAGTTCCAGTTTGCACCTTGAAATCCAAATTTTTCCGGGGGACGACCCGGATTTGTTCCTCTTTATTGCCCCTTCAATCGAAATTCTGAAATCCCTCCCATTTGTATCGTTCCATGCTTCTTTCTTCGAAATTCAAATTCCGTGAATTCAGTTGCACTTCCTTGTGGTTTCTGTTATGCCAACTGTTTGCGTTTTATAGCACGTTTTGGCGAATTTCGTCTGATAACAGAATCGTACCCTGTTCTTGAGCCGGGTAACCATCAGTTGGACGAGACGTTGTTCTCGTGAGTTCTTGCACGATCGAAGAACATTTTTTGGGGCAACTATTTGAACACCTCACGCTGAAATTTGGCCAATCCTGATAAATCTCAACATATTGTACCCATCTTATTGTCTGCCTGTCTGTCTCAAATGCAAGCGAATCAAGGAAAGACACAGTTATGATTTGGGGCGACGTTGTGGTTAATGTAACCCTTGTAGGTCGGGTTTTTAAACAAACGCAAGAACGCTAAATGCGAAGCAAATAGGAAAACGTTGTTCAGTCTTAAACTATTCAAGATGTAAGCTGTTGCCAAACATAACAACATGAAAGTGTATAACTTACCGAAGAACGTTTTTCTGCATGCGTCCGTTCCGATGATGTATCGTAGTATTTAAGAATTATCCTTTTGTGCAAAACGAAAGAAAGGGTGATATTTGCAAACAAAAGGAATAGTAGTAAAAATACTGTTACCTTGTATTAAGGTTAATTATCTTACAGGTTAGACAGAAAATGTGTTTTCTTATGGGAGAGTTTGACACAGGGAAAATTTCTGCCGCTAGTTTCGCTGCTGTCGCAAAGGGACTAGGAAAATATGAGACTGTAGTAGAATTAAATTTAAATAGGCATGGAAAAGACAGAAATCATTTACCTTTATTTTAAAAGGGAAATAAACCAATTTCGCGTTTTGAATTATCAACATTATGTAACTTAAAATTCAGGAATGCTATGTGAATGGTAGGGCCACGATTTTGTCGCGAAAATAATTTTGCCCCACTTTGTTTCAGTGACTCACGTGCACATTGGCAGTTCTGTTTCAAGGTTATTGGCAGCGTGTCTTTGTTCAGACACGTTTCTCATTTGACTGCACCAATCAGAATAAGATTATTGTGAGTCTGTACGTCTATAATTTGCCAAGGCAAGTGAGAGTAAAATCATCCAACCACTGACGATGTAGCAGAGCTGCAGGTGTGCACATGACGCATCGAAACCAAGTGTTGCAAAAATCTTTTCGCCATAAAATCGCGGCTCTAGTGATTGGTCAGTTTGCCCCTATTAGCGATAACAGCGCTCGAGCGGCAGAAATTGTCCCTGTGACAAACTTTCAACAGTCATGTTTCTAACCTGTAGTATAATTAACCGTACTTGTATCACGTTGTGGGCATTCAAAACACTTTTGGGAAGCGAGTGATGTCAAATGAGTCACTGATTTTAGGTGAAAATAATTTTGCAACAGCTTGATTCTTTGTTTTATGAGCGCATCGGCATCTCTGTTACAATGTTATTGGCAGTGTGTCTTCCTGCAGAGGCTTTGCTCATCTGACTCTTCCAATATGAATAATAGGTTACTGAGACACAACATGTCTGTGATTAACAGACAGAACCACAAGACGCTGAGAGTTAAAACCATCCACTCACTGACCATGAAGCAGAACCGTAACATAAACAGAAGCGAAAAACCTCCCGTAGTCAACAAACACATAAATGGATGGGTTAGTTGCCAAATGGTGTAAGTCCAAAATGCAAATATTTCAAGAGAGAGAATTTAAAGTTTGTATCCGTGTTAAACTTCAGGGATTATGTTATTTAATATGTAATGCAATGGGAAAATGTAGTGGACTAGGACGCACACCATTTGGTACACTGTAAAAAAAAGCGAATAACATTACTCATCATATGTATGGTAATATTCCCCAACCTTGAGAGGAAAATCTGATTTCCGAATATGTATGGAAATTTTCGCAAGGTAGTGTATTAGCCACACAAACCACTCGGAAGTTTCGCTCGCGCGTTATGTCAAATTGTCCTAGAAGGCTTGCGCAAATACGTAATGAAAAATTACATTACCAGTTGAGTAACTTTCCTTGACACGTGTTGAGTAATTTTCCCTCACTTGTAGAGGTAATTAGCTTCCATTACATGTAGAGTAAATTTACCGAATTTTTTTGACGGTGTAAGTATGTAGACCTCACTGCAGGTAATTCTGTAGTTGTGTAAGTCCATTTTCGATTTTTTGTGGCTTGCACCACTTGGCAACTAACCCACACAATAGTTCTGAAATAAAGATATAACCCGTATATAATGGAAACCAATAAACGAGAAAAACAAAAAAGGAGAAAAAAATCAGACAGACAAGGACCAGACAAGATGCCTGACTAGAGGCACATCAGTTTTGCTGCTTCATCTGGCAGTAGCATAGATTTCTCAGTCTTACACACGCACTGGAAACAGTCGATTATTCGTTGGCCTCTAACCGTTCAAGTTAGCAGTACGCGATAGCCCTACGAATTATTTCCTTATTTACTACTGGCTTGCTGTAGTCAAAGGCGTTTCGTGACAGCCTCTAGGGAATCATAGACGTGATGATGAAGTTTATATTTTTGGCGTTCAACCTGACCTGGAATGTATCTGCGAAATTGACGTACCTCAATGAATGTCAATGGCGACAGTTATGGACAAAAAGCCGCGAGGACAACGCAAATGAACACTGCTAACAGAAATTGTCGTAGACAAGACAAAAAACCCGACTTTAATTAGAGATAACGGAATATCGCTAGGGCTAGGAATATTTCGCGACTTCAAAAACCAACATGCTAGAATCCATTATCCTGTGTATACCGAAGCCCTGCCATTTGTCCATTACCTGCTACTCATTCAGACAACAGACAATGAACGAATATACGGGGCTTGAATATACATAGGATATTGGATTCTAGCATGCAGGTCATTGAACTCGCCAATTTTTCCTAGCCCTAAATATCGCGAACATTTTGTTTAGCCAACGTATAATTGAAAACGTTTTAGTTTCTTGTGACATGTATAACTGGATGATATACGTCTGACACAACGTAGCTGTCTGCAGACCAATAATAAGGCATCAAATATTGCAATAGCGGGATTCTTATTGGCTCAGTCAACTAGGGTAACAGCCCCACGTACAAGCGAATGCCAGTAACCTTTTACAAGCTGAACGTGCGTTGAAACCCTGCAAACAGTCAAGTTTTCCCGCGATGAACCATCGTCTCTAAGTATTCTGATTGGCTCAGTCATATAATTGAAGCCTCTGCACGAAGATACGCTGCCGATAAACATGAAGCAGGCCCCGGGTTAGGTGCATAACGCCCTGGGTAGATTAAAATTATCATCCTTCCCCCCCCCCCAAAAAAAAAGTCATGCAAAAATTTGTAACATTCGCTGTTGTGCATTATTTCTCTTAAGAATGTCGGTGCATGAAATACACAAAATTACAAAAGTGATATTTTTATTTAAATTGCTCCCCTTCCAGATTACCGCCCTGGGCAATTGTCCAGTCTGCCCAGTTATTACATGGGCCTGGCTGTACGTTAAGCCTCGCCCACACTTGCAGGCTCGTCTACGGAAACATAGTTGGCCGACTGTCTCCACGGTGTCTTCTCTTGTATCTGGCGATGTTTCCAGCTCCAACAAGTCTGCGTGTTACTGGAGACAAAATACAATTTTCCTGTTCCCAAACGCAGGGGAAACACGGATACAAGTTACAAGTATTTTGTCTCAAGTCTGCCCGCGTAGAGGTGACTGTTGACAAAATACCGAATACAACCCACAACTTTCCTGCACAGTTGTCAGTCGGTATTCACGTCGTGTGCATCGTGAACTGTTGGCTGGTGATTCATTCACTCTGAAATCCTTATTTATTAGTGTATGAAACTGATCGAGGAATTACATTCCCGTCCATTGCTGAAACTATCTGTTTGGATATTTTGAAGGTGTACTGCAAACTGGTATATGAATCACCACTTGCCAGGTACTCCAACGTTACAGCAGGTCGAATTTTGGCTGAAATTGAAGCTCTGTAGCGCGTTGTTATATTTGGCCCAAGAAAGATTAACATAATCTCAAAATCTGTAGGGGTCTTTATTGTAAAGTTTCTGAAACCAGCGCCATCTCCAATCGGAGGTCTGTTAATAAGTTTCGACCATAGTACGAACTTCCTTCGAGAAACTTGCAGGTCCACCATCGCCTCTTCCTCGGTAAATTAGCCACATGATTCAGAAATATAAAGCACTCACAAGCTAAAATCACGTCATCTTCAGTCACTAATTCGATAAACACTGGCTGGCTAGTGTGGGCCGCAAAACACGTGGAAACTTGTTCAGAAACTGTGTCGGGAGACAGTCAGCATACACATTCTGCAAGTGTGGACGAGGCTGAAGTGTGTTCAAGTGCGATAAAATCATCATTTTATATTTTTATGAAATATTATTAGTTTTGCATACAATACTTGTGAGTACATTTTACTCTTACAAAACAATTTCAGTTCTCGTAGTTTTCTCATAACGGGGAGTCAAAGTCTATATTTGCTTGTTACACTACCATGCAAATAGTGAAAACCAACTGACCTACTTAAACAAAATAATTCACTGTGGACTTACATCCCATGACCTATGCAATAAACCATTAAAAGAAACCAACAACGTATTGTTTGGAATTTTAAAAAAATCGTAAATTTACAGAAAAAGATGCAAACTTAGCAATTTTTTAAATACAAAAACAGTTCGCGGGATTTTTTCAAATGCTTTATTACGTAGTCCGATGTATGATATTTCACTTACGTCATTCAACTGGTTTTCACTATTTGCACGGCAGCAGAACATGCAAATTTTGACTTTGACGCACCGCTATGAGAAAACTACGTCAGCTAATATTGCTTCGCAAGAGAAAACTGCACTCACAAGCGTCGTCTACAAAACTAACACATTTTCTTTAAAATATAAAATTATGACTTTATCGCACTTGAACAACCTTAAGACAATCAAACCAGTCGGTGCCCAATTCTTCTCACCAAAAGTCCGCTCGTCCACGGCCCGACCCGCCTTCCACAGCAGAATGCCTCTAAAACAACCTGAATTAGTACCTTTGTAGTCTGTTCACTTTAAACTGAGAACTTCGCAAATCTTATATTTTATTAGTGCCAAATATGGTAAATTTTGAGAGAGACGAAACGTTTACACTGGCTATTTAGTATCAGGGAGGTTTTCATGTTTAAAACATTACAGTTGATTGCGAAGTAGCTGAAAGAAAAATTTAAGCAGTGCTCACTGTATCCTCAACATATACATATGTGCATATGTACATAGAAGGAACCATATACTAGGTGCGTACCTGCAGCGAAAACCTGCGGTGTGCCACCTTGCGGCCCCCTCGCCTCTTGGATATGTGAGGGTTGTCTGCACGTATAGTCTTGTTCTTGAGGACCTCAAGCTGCGTGTACAGTCTCTTCAACTCCGCCTGCCGAGCAAACAAGTGAAGAGATTTTGTTCAGCACTTAACATCGAGGTCTTTAGCACTGGTGAGGGGTGACATGAGGTGAGTATGGAGCAGGGGGAAACGGGAGATGCCCGAGAAAACCCGCCGACCAGCGGCATCGTCCGGCACGATTCCCACGTGCGAAAATCCGGGGACGATCCCCGCCGGGAATCGAACCCGGATCGCCTTAGTGGGAGGCAAGATGTCTGATTATTTTTCTTCCGCTAAGTACTGACATCGTAATTCATTAATCTTATCCCCCACATCATTAATAACAGTGTCTGGAAATTTACTTTGCAATGTTACACGCTTATTCCTGTTTTATAATCAGGATGTTTACTGTGTGTAGTATTTCATTTGCTCCATACTTCGAAACCAACAACTGCAGCAACTGTCTAAGTAAACTTCCCTGACACTAACTTAGTTGCAAACATGATAACATGAAAATATGAACATATCATAGAAATTTAATAACAGTCCATCTGTGATCAATGACTAGTATATGGAGGTAAGAATAGTCAGAATATGGTTTCTTGTGACGTATTTAATGTCGCTTTTTTTTTGTATCAAATTATGCCGCTAACGCCCTTTGAGGTATTTAACATTTGTATTTATTCACCTTTGAATTATAAAAACATCTGAGATGTTATTGCAATTAAGCTATGAAACCAACATTAGTTAACTACTTACGTTCTTGAAACAAGGGCTTGTACACGAACTTACCACATAATGAACACGAGGTCACCGTGATGTGACACTCGCAAATTAGACTTAAGGGCCCGAGTTTCTTGGCTTTCAAGAAAATTTTTTTGTACCCAAACTAAATCCGGTATCTTAAAATTTCTTCATGACTTTGTTGCAATTTGGTTTTAGTATAAAATGTAATTTTTCGAGACAAAATGTATGAATATTTTAGACTATTTAACAATTTAACGAAAATTTAGTTAATTAATTAAATAACAACCATCACATTGGGTTTCGTCTCAAAAAAATTAGATTACGTTGAAAAACCAGTTATAAAGAAAGTAACGAAACGATTTTACGATTTTGACTCTTATTAATATATTAAAAAATAATTATCGTCAAAAATGTAGAAACTAGAGCCCAGGCCCGTAATGTATGTCCCATACATTTCTATAAGCATGGCCATCCCTTGGTTTTGTTATTACACACAGTTCTACGCCATAACCGAAGTCCCAATTCAAAAAATGAAACAAGTCAAAATTCCCAGTTTTGAGTAACTAATAGAAGATTTCCGTTTCGCCGAAAAACCTGTTAACTGACATATTTGGTTGGCGTAAATTTGAAGTAAAAGTACAGAGGCAACTGTTTAAGGTGTTTAATATGTATATAGTCTGTCTTTGTTGAAATTATTGCACTTTAAAATAAAAGAAACACAAATTTCTAAATCTTCACTGACAATCAGAATGAAGTGACATGTTACTAAAACAAGTGAATTTACGTGTTGTATTTCTTTTCAACTGAGTAGATTGCACTTCTGTCTATGTGTTGGCGAGCCAAACTCAAAACTGCAATATTATTTAGTTGTTTGTCTTTTGTGGCAAGGGCAGCCCCTTGGCGAGACGGCGAGGACGTACCCGAATGTCGTCGGGGTTCATGTCGGCCAGGTTGATCTCTCCAACGTCGACGTCACCGCTGTTGGCTCCCGAGACGCCGTCCTGCGGCTTGAAGGCGTCCAGGGGCAGCCGCGCCGAGTATTCCTGTGTCGTGTAGTGTCTCGCTACACGAGAGTCCGTCACCTGCTTGTGCTGGTACCACAGCTGTAACCACGAACACAATACTAACTACAGTATATGTAAGTCGCTCGGGATTACGTCAGCACTAAAGATTTAACCTTCGAAAAATATCACTAGTTGTTACTGCGTATAATTCCACACAGGGACGGATCTATTTACATAATAATAATTACAAACATACAGTATACTCCCGATTATCCGTGCACTGATTAACCGGTTTTTGGATTATCCGTGCGACTTTGAACTCTGTAAAAACAAAAATTTTTGTTAGTAAAACATTTTTGGAATGTAAGTGTGTCAACACCTGCGCGCAAGAATGGATTAACGAAATTTCAACATCATTTTTTCTCGTTTTTACCGTGCGCCCCAGATATACTTTTATTTATTTTAGTGAAAAGGTTGCGAAATACATTATTCGTAGGTAAAACTATTATTCATTATGATATTTGAGTTACTTATTTATACATTCAATTTTCTTCTACATTTTTATACTAACGTATGTGCTATTTTCGGGTTATCCGTGTTTCCCGATTATCCTCGCGTGGCGCAGCACCAATTAACACGGATAATCGGGAGTTGACTGTATTCGCTACATGTCACCACCACGTGAGCATCCCACACGTGCGTGCTTCGCAAAGACCATAAATATTCGTGGTTTCACTGACATGTCGGCTGGCCTTCAAGAATATCTGTGTTCTCAAGCATATGGCAGCTCGTTGACAGTGACACACACGACTGGGCCCGCATTTAGTTGTTTCTATAGTATTTACGCAGGGCACTCAAGGAGGTTTCAAGCTAGTCAAAAGGCCAGTTTCTTAAGAACACGAACTTAACAGTACCTTATCGCATGTGGGAATCGTGCCGGACGATGCCGCTGATCGGCGGGTTTTCTCGGGGATCTCCCGTTTCCCCCGCCCCTTCATTCCGGCGCTGCTCCGTTCAGTACGTCATGTCACGAGTGCTGAAGACCTAGCTATTAAATTCTGACCATACTCTCTGTACTTGACAGCGATTTCAAAACAATACGTTACCAGCATAGCTAATATTCCTTTTATCTCTAAATTAGTTAGACTATTATGGAATGCTTATTTTAATACATTTCAGGGTGACGGTATAAATAATAATTTGTCAACAGTGGCAAGTGTGAAATATTCATAAAGGTCATCTAGATAACCATCATCAAGTCATGCAAACCACATTTGAGTTTTAACAACATACATCCGAGCAAGAACACACACACATGCAGATATTCAAATATACGTATATAAAGACTTACACACATAAAACTTCAATGCATGTACACATATATACGTACGCATACGGGGTGACGTCATGTTATTTGATGGGGAAGGTAGTTTTGATACTTTTAGAGACGTGTATAGCCGTGGTCAGTTCCTTGTATCGATAAGTACTTTTGACACCCTGTATTACCAGACAAAATAATTTCATACTATACACATACAAAGCCTACATACACGTATAACAGTACATACACACATGTACTTATATACAGGCCTATACACACACGTACATATATCCAGGGTGTCAAAAACATCCATATCATAAGCACACTAAGTAAATCCAGAGATAAATTAGAGACGAGAGTGTCAGTGCAAGATGTACGAAGGAAATTTACAAGTACAATGTTGCAACAAAGCGCAGAGAAATCCCCTCTTGCTCTCATCGGCCAGGTACTATTTTAAGTATGTAATGTTAAATGAAGGTAGAGTCATGTTTGAACTGCTCGGGTTTTTAACCTGCACCCATAATGTGATGAGAACAGTAATAGTAAGATAAGTAACATAGCTGTACAGTACAAGAAGGAACTAACTAGTGCTATGTTGCCAAAATTTTAATGTAAAAATGTCATGGTAAAAAATTTAGCCACATAAAATTTGGGCTCAGGATTCACGTAGTGTACTTACTATGAGGTTGTTTATGGACATTATTTATACATGCATATAATACAGATGCATATATATCAACACATAAGCACGCCCATAAATAAGTAACAAGTACGTACTTACACGTACAAGAATACATTGTGATTGCGGGATGGCAGATGTAAGACATGTATCGGGCCGGTGATTTTTGGTAAAAATATTTTCGGACCAAACTTGTTTCATTGCCCTTACGTGCATATCTGCAGTTCTGCTGCGTTGTTATTGGCTGTGTGTCTTTGTGCGGAGTTGTCACGCATTTGACTGTACCAATCAGAACAACCCACATAGCACAAAATGTTTAAGTTATGTTTCAGAAATATAACTGAAATATTGTAACATTTCTGCAATACGTATTTCAGAAATTGAAACATAAGTGCTGTTAGGGCACGTTATTGCAACATCGCATGTCTGTGATCAGCGTGTAGAACCTAGAAGCGCTGAGAGTTATACCTGACAGTGAAGCACAGCTGTAGATGTACACATAAGTAAAGATACTGTGAACTCTACGAACAGTTTCTCACTGTTGGGTGTTAATTTTCTTTAACTCGTCTTTGCACATTCATTCTGCGTTGGACTACTTTCCCCTCTTTTTCCCGACCGTTGTGACAGTTCAGATTTGTTTATGTCATTTTAAATAAGTTTAGATTAGTTTATAACATCACAAAAACGGCTACGTTCTAATTCAAAGGTCTGGGTAGGTTTGAAAAACGACAATAAAAAAACTGCACTACTCCGCAACTCGCGCATGCGCAGAACGATGCACACCCGTTTCAAGTCAGCCAATAGCTAAGTATATGTGTTTGGGATAAAGTAAACACGTATTAAACCTTAGTTATGTTTTAATTTCATAATTATTTAACAGTTCCCAGTAACTTATTAGTGTAAATGAAAGTTCGTAGTTAACGATCGAAGTGTACAGCTTACACCATACCAAAAGTTAACATCTGAGGTAAAAAAAAAAAATAACATTTTGTAATTACTACTGTAGACACGGTGGTCGTCAAAAGTAACCACTTTATCGTGAACAACCTATCTACAGTCTCATCTATCATTTTCATATTCTTTGGAGAGCCCACATCCTTTCGTCGCGTAATGCCCGGTACACACTATCCTTAATTCACTACTCAGTACTTCACTTAATTCTGTTCATAACGACTATTGAGATTTCAAAACAGAAATCTGTAGCAAAACATGTGTGTTGTGTACGTACTATCACTATTTACTTATATGTTTCAATACATAAAGGGTAAAAATACATTTGTGATGTTGGTTATTATGTTTCGTAAACTATAACAGGAAATTTGCGGAAAACTACTTCATAACAAGACCTCCATAAAGTCGCCAAATAAGTGAAACTATTATTTATGTTTTGAACATCCGACGGTCGTGTGTTCAGTAGGAAATAAGAATTTTATTTCTATTCAAAACATATTAGCAACGCTACTTGCGTACGTCGCACGATGCGGTGACTGAAACTGTCCACTGCGCATGCGCGTGAACATACAGGCCAATGAAATATATGACGAGCTATGTCTGTGAAATTAAGTACGGAATTCTGTCTGGAACCAGCGTAGTTGCGGTACACACTGTCGCAGTGCTACTTGTACTTAATTAGATACGTAATTCGATGCTGAATTATCGATAGTGTATCGAGCTTAAGAGGAGTCCTCGACTGGCGCATGAACGGCGTTGCAGCGTGTCACGTGTATTCTTTCTTATGCAAAACCGCTTAACTTATTCATATTATGTTTATCTACGAAAGAACACACACTTGAAACTATGCTTCTATGTTTTAAAAAATTCAGCATGCTTGTTAGAAACATGATTTTTGGGCCTCACAAAATCGCTAAAAACGTTTTTTTTTTTTTTTTACTTCTGTAACTCCGAATATATTACTTGAATTCGTAAAGTGCAAAGTGAGAGACATGCGTTGGTCTTTACTTCATACTATTCCAAAATAAAATATTGGGGTCACCGCTTTAAGTCCCGTAGGAAAAAGACTACAAGGAAAACTCTACACGTCAGTTTGGCGCGCTGCGAATAGAGGCGATATACTTCTCGTCAAGCGTGGGACACTGGCTCTTATCGCTACGCTGTCCCGACGTGTCAAAGGTGGAAATTCGCCACGGGCGAAGACTCCTGGTATGGGCACGGTCTACAACAGTTTTCATCACTGTGTGTTTATTTTTATATTTGTACCAGATACTTTTTTTTTAGACACAACACGTGACACAATTTTGTTCTTATGACATTTTTTTACCGCTCTCATAGTTTTCGCGTAATGGCTTGATAAAGTCAAAATATGCATGTTTCCGTTTTAAGGACTACACTTAAACCTACTGACATGCCATCCTGAAACAATTCACACACAGAAAATAACTGTTTTGTGGTGGCTACAAAATGTTTTGTTAACACGAACCCCACAAAATAATTTTATAGTGGTTACAAAATTTTATTGTAGTCACTGCAAAACTTTATTGGGGACAGCAAAAATTGTTTGTGGTCACTACAAAATATTTTGCTGTGACTAATAAGTATTTTTTTTTTCAGTACAGTGGATAAAGAAATCGCAGGCTGCAATTTCATGTAGGCCTACATAAATACAAATAATAAAACCTTTTTGCATTTAAATAAAAATGCTGGAATTTAAAATAAAAAATTTTTAAACTCAAATTTAAAAAGTTAGAAAAATATTTTATTTTATGGTTTAACATAGGAAATATAATAAAGAAGATGGTGTCGCAGGAATGATTGTAGGGACGTACCTTAGGCGCGAAGATGACGAGCAGGACGACGGTGGATGTGAGCTGGCTACGTGCGAAGTACGCGAGGAAGGCGTGGTCGGGGTGCAGAGAGGCCGCGTAGAAGACACGTAGCACATAGAAGACGCCGCTGACCGCCGCCTCGACGCAGATGGCCAGGCAGAGGAAGCGTCGCTCCTGGAACTGTGTCGCTGCGTTCCGGCACGCGTAGCTCAGGTGGATGCCGAACACGAGGATGAGGATCTCCCCTGTGAACACGCACTTCATTCCTTCTTTGTCCTTTACTTTTATAATCCGCTCCAGATGATCCCTTACAGCCAGGGGTGCCCACCCGTCAAAGAAATTACGATTCACCTCCCATCAAATCTTACGATTCAACCGTCCTTTTTTTACCTTACATTTTATCGAAGCACAAACCCCATCCTTAGAGACACTGGTAAATCGCGGGGAAAGTTGATTGTTTGCTAGGCTCCAACATACTATGTATAACACTGAAGGTTTTGCACCTATATTGGCTATCGTTTATATGAAGTACCGTGTCCCTCTTCAACAGACCCAATTAGAACTGAACAGTTGTAACACAGAACGTATGTGGTTTGCCAGAAAACTGTTCGCACGTGTTACGATTGAGATCTATGTGAAATATTTTCGTGATTTTCCAGTGTCCCTACTCATCCTGTAGTTCAATTCTTCTCAATGGTAACAAATATTACTGTTTTATTATTATATTTGTTTTTTTTTTCATGTTCCCTTTGAATTATTCAAGCACTAAAGAAGTATTTTTAGTGGCCGGAAAAATTCGCGGGTTCACTGAGCTGTAGGCTAGTCTCCAAGAATATGTGAACTGAGTGTGATAGCAGCTGTTTATTAGCTGCTCGCTGACACAGTAAAATGGGTCTGTGATAAGTTACAGTTTTATTATTGGCCCATTTACTTCCAGGAAGTGTCGAGTAAGTCAACGGCCAATTGTGATCGTTATACAGGCCTATAGTTGCTAGAATTCTAGCTTGCGCCTACAAGAAAACGCTAATTTTTAAGGTCTATAAGTTTTTACACTTTAGAAGCTATAAGTATGGACATAAAATTACATTAGAAAGCGTTTTACTGTGCTGATGCATCATAATTAGAGAGGATGATTTATCGCGAAAATGTTTTGTGCCAACATACCTTGAAAACTCTGTAGTTAATTACAACACATATGATTAGGTGATGTACGTCTGACAGAACGTAGCTGTCTGCAAACCAATAATAGGCATTAAATATTACAACAGCGGGATTCTTATTGGATCAGCCTAATAGGGCAACAGCTACACATAACAGCGAAAGCCAGTAATGTTCTAGTAAACTGAACGTGCGTTGAAACCCATCAAACGGTCAAGTTTTCCCGCGATAAATCATCCTCTCTAATCATAATGTAAATCTAATTTGTGAAATATTTTTCTCTTATTTTGACAACCTCCCTCCCTTCTCCAAAAATTTTAATGACACAGTATTCGTAGTCACCCCCACCCCGCCCCTTTGTGGGCACCCCTTCTCACAAAAATAACTGTCATAATACAAACACAAAGTAAGTTTCATATGATGGTTCGGGATAAAGTGAGCATACTAAAATGCCCTACTAAATATCAATGTTCAGCAAATTTGTGTATTTCCGCTCGTAACGGAAATATCCAACCTCAATAGACACGTCCTTACAATGTTTCCGTGTGTATGGTAAATTGTGGATTCGGTACGAACCTATATACATCGTTTGATAAAAATACGTTTATTAGCCATTGAAAAGCAAGTATATTGATGTCAGCTGATTTTATTTGAGTGTTGTTGTACTGGAATAGGAAAATACACATAACTACTTTCCTTAATTCGCTGCCAACCAAACAAGCAGTAAGGAAAGCCATGGAAACGTTTAATCATACGCAGTAACGGCTAGTGATATTTTTTACAAGTTACATTTTTAGTGCTCACTTTATCTCGAGTGACCTGCACAGTAATACGACTGTGGAGAAGAATAATGTTTTGTAGTAAATAGTCTACAACTACTGGTTCAAGCTATGATGTTCTAACCAATTCGAAAGAATGAATGAAATATAATGTTAGGGGGGGGGGGGCTGACACATCACATAAGTTAGTTCGGGCGTTGAAACTGGATAGTTCCGAGAAATACCCTACAACATCTCACACGGGGGATAAATCTCCCCCCCCCCCCCCCAACACACACAGAATTATCGCCTGGATGGGTTTGTGATCAAACAGAGGACTTTTGTGGTAGGAGGTTTTCGAAGAATAAAAATTATATTCGACGTCATTTCACAATCTGTCTTCATGTCTGCTTCCTGTTTGTCGCTACATACAGTAGGCTTTTCTTAAACACCCACTGATACAAAATATTTCAATAAATGTAATATTAATATTACAATAATATATACAGTAATTTTGCAGTTGCACTCACATTAAAATAGTATTACTTAGATTAAATTGATATTTCTCTCTAAACTTGTAATTACGCGTAGGTTCAATAGATTCTTAAGTTGCGTTTGTGTGTTTGTGTATTTAATTTTCTTTAGCTACAATTTAATTTTATGTAAGATCATCTGAGGAAAAATTGTAATTTTATATTTGTATGAAACAGTGATTTGTTGTAGACGTTACTTAAGAGAACATTATCGTTTTACGATAAAAAAAAAGCTTAGCCAGTTTTCCTATAACGGCATTTCAAAGTCGAAATTCGAATTTCTTTTTTCTTATATTTAAGTCGCAAAAATCAATAGACAAAAAAATAAAATCATTCTGAAACTCGATGTCATGGGCCACTGAAGAAAAAATTTTTAAATCAATTACAAAATAAATCAGAATTATTTGAAAAATCAATAAAAGAGGCCAAAATATTCCAAATTTCAGAATTTTTTTTAGTAAAAAAAATATTTTGTAATGGGTTTTAAAACACGTCCAGCAGCAGCCCGTCACATGTAGCTTCAGTGGGAATTTTTAAATTCCATTAAATCCATTGGTTTTTGTGACTTGTAAGAACTTAAAACGTGTACATTTTGACTTCGAAGTGTCACTATGGGAAATCTGGCTGTGCTAAATTTTTTTTTATATGAGGAAAACGTGCATCAAAGTAATTTATACAAATCTAGCACACTTTCACACAAATGTACATTTATGATTGTTTCCCACCTAAAATTATTTTAAGTTATCACAATTTTAACATACATGAATTGACCTTTGGTAATTATAAACAAACAAAAAAAATGTCTCTTCTTAATTGTATAGGATTCGCATTCTTTACTCGTAGGCTATTCTACAGAAATGTATTTCATATACTTACTATTTAAAAACGAAAAAAAAAATAATAAAACCCCGTGAAATATGAACATTCTAATACTGAGTTAGGATTACTCAGTAAAGAAGCTGCACACATTTCGCATAGATAAGTTGAACCAAGTCCAATCACCTAAGTGAAATAAAATATCTGGGGTGCATGTAAACAACGTAGTGAAGGGAAATGTGTGGCTGTTGGAATTTTATAGCAGAGCCGTGCTTCGCGAAAGTAGGAAAAACAAAACACCAGTTCTCTCAGTTCACTTTCTTTAAGAGCAAACACGGATATAATAAAAACTATTATCAAAACAACTTTATCAACATCTCTATGCATTCGTAAAATGTGACTAGTGTTCGAAGAAAATGTGCTAAGAATTTTATATATCAGATAAAAGTGCGATCAGAGGCAATACAACAATGCAGTGATGTAAAAAGTGCTAGAGTATCAAAAGATAACAATAAAATTTTCTAGCAGGGATAACTTTAAATTTAAATTACATATAAGTAACGAAAATACTATACGTTATCATGGTATCTTCAAAATGTTTGGTATAAAATTGTCTTGTCTTGTTTTTAATTTTGTAGTCGGGACAAGAAGTTACAGTATGTAATTATTATTATTTTTATTATTACTACAGTTAATATTATTATATTCCATTAACTTCATCGCGAATAGTTTTAAGAAAAAACTTCACGGGTTATAGTTTTAAATAGTCCTTCATCGGAAATTCTTCCTCCGCACGAAAAAAAAAACTCACGTATGCGTGTAACTCGTTTGCAAGTAATTTCACAAACAGTTAACCGATGGAAACGTGGATGCAATGAAATTGAAATCAGTGCTTCGGATATGTGGCATTCTTGTTATTCGGAACCATTTTCCGAGACGCGAAAAAAATGTTCTTATTTTATTTTTAACTACAATGGATTTGCCTAATGACCTTGCAGCCACGGAGTTCAAATGGGAAATCAATGCTTAAATAAATAATTCATCAATGTATACATTTTGGAGACAAACTTTTGAAAAAGTATTTTACGTACAAATTACGAGAGAATTCTGATATAACTGAAGTGAAACTTTAGCTTTTTTTTTTAGTTCTGTTGAGTTACAAAAGGCAAATTTAAAATATATATTTAAAGAAATATGTATGTACACAGAATGTTGCAGTATTCTTAAAGAGCGTTAGCATTTGCACCAATAATTATAATAGTATTTTATGTAAACAATTGTTCCCCACTTAAACTCAGTAACCGTAAGGTGGGTTAGTTGCCAAGTGGCGTAAGTCACAAAAAATCGAAAATGGACTTACACCACTATAGAATTCCTGCAGTGAGGTCTACATACTTACCAAATGGCGTGCGTCCTAGTCCACTACATTTTTCAATTGCATTACGTATTATATAACGTAATCCCTGAAGTTTAACACAGATACAAGCTTTAATTCTCTCTCCTGAAATATTTGCATTTCGTAAGTATGTAGACCTCAATGCAGGCAATTCTATAGTGGTGAAGTCCATTTTCGATTTTTTGTGACTTAAACCACTTGGCAACTAACCCACCAGTTGTTATGAATCATGTAACCCTGGTTCTAACACAGCGATCAGTAACCAGGCCACCCGGCCAGGAATTCCATAATATTAAACACAAATTGCTGCAAACTGCAAGGCAGAACTGCGCACTCCAACAGCGGTACGAGTTGCCACACAGGGTGCGATAAATGGGCGTGCCACACTACCTACGAGGTCTGTCTGCCCCATATCGTCGCCAGGACCACTTCACTACCAAGATGCACCACGACGTCCAGATCTACGACGTGCCGATCAGCCTCGGCATCATTAACAAGGTGGGACTCTCATCGTCGTAACTAAATTGAGTGGCTCATAAATAATCATAAATGTCTCTAACTATTCTTGCCTCCCTCCGTAAAGAACATTGTAAATGTAATATAACTGTTTGTATATATTGTAAAATAAAGCCGTACCTGATTTTTAAACTGCGAGTCTAACTGATATTGTCAGAATCCCATTTTATACAAATTTATATACGCGGTTCGGAATAAAGCGAGCATTTAAAAGACCTGTTAAATTTCTCTTTGCAGCCAATTCGTATCTTTCCGCGCGTAACGTCTTAACGACTGGAAATGTCTAATCTATCTGGACACGTCACTTAATGCTTGCGCGTTTAAGATAAATTGTGCAGTCGATAGGAACCTATATAGTTTGACAAAAAAACGTTTATTAATTATGCAAAACATTTCTATGTCAAATTTTGTTCGTTTTATTTCAGTATTGTTGTATTTAAGAACGAAAATACACGGAACTACTTACTGCAATACGCTGCCAACCATACAAGCATTAAGGTAACTATTGTTAACATTGAATTATATGCAGTAACGGCTAGTGATTTTTTTCCAAGGTTAAATCTTTAGTGGTCACTTTATTCCGAACGACCTATAAAATACTGTTCGTTTTACGGAAGATTATACCATTACTAATTAACTAAAATATGTCACATTGGTGGAGTAGCGCCGATTCGAAACCGGTCTTCTGGGAAAGAAACTTAACACAGCGAAGCAAGCGGAAGGTTACTAGATTATTTCACACAAATGCCAGTTAGCAATTGGAGAGAGACTGCCATCACTACGCTAAGACTCATACATCAAACTGTGTGAAACAAAAACTATCAAGCGTGCAAAATAAACAGAATAAGCTCTTCTATTTTCAAGCAACCTTTCTTACCTGCAGCCCGACCTGCAGTTAAAAGTGATTCCAAACTCCAACGGCAATGCCGCTATGAAACTAAATTTAAAAAAAATCTGGTCAGGCTGAGAGTTTAATATGTAATAGTTTTTCGAAAATGTGATAAAAAAAAGTATTCGCTAATGTCTAAATACATGCAACTGTATGATTTTATTATCCTCCAGTTTGAAAATTGGAATTCCGTTACAGTTGTAAAAAATGATTGCTTTGTACCTTGGAATGATTTAAGTATCTTAAGATTTACGTCTTATTTATGGTATTGACGACTTACAGAACTATTACTAGAATTAGGCTACATAGTTTTATAACTTACACCCTAAATTCCAAACAATGATTACGGTCAGTGAAATATTAATCACTGAAATTTTAGTGAACCGTGAGTTTCTGACTAGTGAACTTATGGAACTCACTTGAGAGCATTTAGCAAGCAAGTGAAATACTCTGAGAATAAGTGAAAAACCAGTAGCGTTCAGTCACTTAAACAATCAGCTTATGGTTTCACTAACTTCTGTTCCTAATTTTTGACTGAATCAAGGGGAATTTCACTGAAGTGGCTCATTTCTCACTAATTCAAGTTTATTGAGTGTAGTACTGTGAACAAATGAGCTTAACCGAAAAAAAAATTGTAATTACTGTTCGGTACAAATATCTCCTTTAAAGATAATTTCGAAAATAATTAACTGAAACTGTATGCATTTTACAGATTTTAAATTTAATATTGTATTCTACTTGCAAATTTTACAGAAGAAGGAAAATAATTCTATTAAGCACGTGATTGTAATCAGTGTTTTTAACTTAATTATTCCACTTACTGGAAATGGCAATGTGGTCGTGTGGTGCCCTGAACATTTTGTTTAGCTTCCTGTTCTATACGTACACGAAAGGATTTTAAATTGTATTGCAATTTTTTTGCACCACGGTTTCAATGCCTTATATGTACATCTGCAACTATGATTCATGGTTATTGGCAGCGTGTCTCTGTAGAGGCATCACTCACTAGAATGCACCAATCAGAATAAGGTTACTACGACACCACACGTATGTGATTAGCGAGTAGAATCCCAATGCACTGATAGCAAAAAACATACACTCACTGACCTTGAAACAGAGCTGTAGGTGTACACGTAAGACATTGAAAAAAATATTTTCGTGAAAATCAAGGCACCCACGAATACGTATTCAGCGATACACCTTATAACAGAGGAAGAAACTGAGAAGAGATTAGAAGGGAAACGGGGTGTTACTTTTTAACGATTCTTGCAATTTGGGGGAGGGGATGGGAGTTACAAACCAAAGGAATATTTTCGGCTTACGACATTGTGCAGCATATGATAGGTCACCGAAAACCAGAGGATACATACAGACAAGTAAAGAACAGAAAAAAGTTTCATTCTCAGTTCGTAAACGCAGGAAAACATGTGCAATTCCTTGCTTACTAAATTCCTCGTTGGATAGCATATGTTTGCCAGTTGCAAAAAAAAAAATTTTTCTTTACATGCCTGTTTGCCTGTTTTTTCCTTTGTTTTTTTTTCTGCGACACTCTATATGCTGCAATGGCGTATGTCCAAAATACTTGTTTGGTTTCGTAAGGGAATGGGGTGGTTAAACCGCTTGGCAGGAACAAAGATAGAAGAAAGCACATGCCGCCTGGACCCTAACACGACCGCGCGTCAACATTTCTGCCGATATTCCATTACCGTGAGCATAAAACCGCGAGACTTCCAATACGACGGATTAAAAAAAAAAAGAGGAATTGTTCCTGCGATCCTGCGTAATGAGAAAAAATATAGAAGAAATTGCGTACGCTCTTTTTGCCATAAAAAAATCAACGCAGTTCAAAACGAGGTCCCTGTCCCTGACAGGTTGACAAACGAAGCCTGAATACACTCTCGTGCAAAGGAAAAGAAATTGTACACTTGGTCAAAAGCTACAGTTATTTAAAAAGTCAATTTAAAATTCTCTCCGACGTTTTACATCATAAATAAAGATGGTTACAATACAAAAAAAAAATATTAAAAAATTTGTAGGGGAAAACAGCGTGTTTACCCCTTAAGGTTGTTCAAGTGCGATAAAATCATAATTATAAATCTTTATGAAATAGTGTTAGTTTTTTAGACGATAGTTGTGGGTACAGATTCTTCTAACAAAATTATTTTAGCTTCCATAGTTTTCTCATAACGGTGTGACAAAGTCAAAATTTGCTTGTTCTGCTGCCATGCAAATGCTGAAAACTAACTTACCTACTTGAATAAAATAATTCACTGTGGTATTACATCCCATTAGCTAAGAAATAAAGCATTTAAAATACCATAATGTAATATTTTGAATTTTTTAAAAAATCGCAAAAGTACAGGAAAAATTTGGAAAATTCAGGATTTTTTAAATACAAAAATAGTTTACGGGAATTATTTAAAAATGTGTTTTACTACGTAGCATGTGGCATGTTAGTTTACAGTGAATTATTTCATTTGCATAAGTCAGTTGGTTTTCACTATTTGCATGGCAGCAGAACATGCTAATTTTGACTTTGACGCAACGTTATGAGAAAACTACGCAAGTTAAAATTGTTTCGTAAGAGGAAAATGTACTTACAAGTATCATCTACAAAACTGACACTGTTTCAAACAAATATAAAATTATGAAAATATCGCACTTGAACACCCCTAAGAGGACGGCTAACCTCAGTTTTCAATGTTTTTCATTTTTATATTTGTACCAAATATTTTTTTATTTTAGACATAAATTGTGATTAAATCTTCCTCTTAAGAAATTTTTGTATATCTCATAGTTTTTGCGTAGTCATAAACGTCAAAATTTACGCCTTACGGTTTTATGTACGCCATTAAAACCAACTGACATACCAAACGAGCAAAAATTCGCAGTGTATAACAATGCTATAGGCTATGATTTGACATACAAAAATATATTTTTGTAATTTTCACAATATTTTTGAAATTTTTAAATTTTCATTTCAAAATTCAGCATTTTTTATTAAAATTAAATTTTTTGTTTTTATACAATTCAAATCATAGCCTACAACATTTTACACACTGTGAATTTTTTTCGGTTTGGTATGTCAGTTGGTTTTAGTGGCGTTCATAAAACTGTAACGTGCAAATTTTGACGTTTACTACTCATTACGCAAAAACTACCAGATCTTCGGCCGTTACGATATTATTCGAAAACTGCTCATCGTAACTACGTGATATCTGCTCAGGAATAGCATTTAAATAACGTTACACGTGTGTATACACGGTTCAAGTTCACTAGTACTCATTAAAGCATATTTTCTAGCGGCCGAAAATGTGAGTTTTTGCGGTCTTCTTTAAGTATGTAAATCTCGACGCAGAAACTTTAAAAATGCACAGGCGAGTACAACAAAAACTTATCTTTAATAATACGTCTAAAATGATAGGGCTGCCACTGAATGTCTCGTAGAGACGAGTTGTCGGATAGAAGACTGAGTTCATTGACTTGCGCCTAGAGGCTAGGGTGATGCCTGCGCTGTGTCGCCCTTACAGCTTCCACACTCGAAGACCTCGAACACGCTAAATATGTCCACTAAGGCGACCACCTTAAGGGCGCGGTCTACCGCAATTTTCCACATTTTTTTTTCTTATTTTAGACACAAATAATGACTAAATTTGGCTCTTATGAAATTTATTTATCTCTCATAGTTTTTGCGTAATGGCTTGTTAAAGTCATATTTTGCATACTAAACTGAAAAAAAAAAATCACAGTGGATAAAGACATTGCAGGCTCATAACAATAAAGAATAAAAATTATTTGTATTAAAAAAAAATACTGAAACTGAAAAAAAAATTCAATAATTCAATTATTAAATACAAATAATTTTTATTCTTTATTTTTATGAGCACGACATTGTCGCCTGAAATGTATTTCTCCACTGTGATTTTTTTCAGTTTGTTGTATCAGTTGGTTTAAGTGTAGTCCTTAAAACGGAAACATGCAACATATGACTTTAACAAGCCATTACGTGAAAAGTATGAGAGATAAATAAATTTCATAAGAGCCAAATTTAGTCATATTTTGTGTCTAAAATAAGAAAAAAATATCTGGTACAAATAAAAAATTCAAAAATGGTGATGAAAATTGCGGTAGACCGCACCCGTGAGTGTTGGAAACTTTTATTGTATTTTTAGTTTTTGAGTCACAATATTTATTCAAATTGAATTATCAAAATATGTTTTTCGACACACCATACGATATATTCTTTGTAAACTGTTTTACTTAAATAATAATGGAATCTTTCATTAATCTGTCACGCAGAATCTTTGCAAGAGAATTCTTGAACGTTCACCTATAATTCTCTCGCAATGATTCTGCAAAACAAATTAATAACAGATTCCATTATCATTATTATCATGTACTCCGTCGATGAGACAATTTTGATAAAACAATTTGAATAAATGTTATGGCTTAAAAACTCAAAATACTATGGAATTATCTAACACTCCCCCTTAAGAGTGCGTGGTATACAAGTCAGAGCTAAATGCATCAGTTCAGAATTACAGTTTTTCTCAAAGCCAATTTGCAAAAAAAAAAAAACAGCGATCCTAGACAACAGTTTTTGCCAAATTTCTGAGCCAAAATTTTTCTCGATTTACGTATGTATGAAAAACAGTCCTTGACGCCGAAATCTCGTACATTTAATTGTGGCGTAAGATATCACGCTTAAGGGCTTGTTCCCGAGTTTTTTTTTCAGACTGGTGCCAATAACTCAAAAATTTTTTAACCAAAAGTTTTGAAAAAATTTGAGTCAATGTGCAATCACACGATGCACAATACTGTGGACGCGGTTTTTTTATTAAATAAATGTACCATTCGCCAGCAAAAAAATAATTTCCTTCATTTTTGCTTATTTTCACGACGAAAAACGTGGTACTTTGGGTAATGAAATCTAAAAAACCGTTGAGTATAATTCTACAAAAAAAATTCAGCTACAAATTATAACATAAAAGTGTCAAAACTGTGCAGCGAAATTATGATATGAGTATTAGGTAGCGATAATAAAAAATATTTTCGAAATCACTGCAAAACTCCGTAACAAGGCCTTAAAAATTTAAGATTCTGGGTAAATGTTTGCTAATTAAGTACGCAAATGTCATTATCAAGGATTGCTACTGGGTAGTTTTCTATATTAACTTTCAAAAAGTGTAGATCTCAGTTGAAGAATCCAGCGCTTATTTGTCTACCTTGCCCTCTTCACTCGTGTGTCCCAGTGCAAGTGAAGGCTACAATAGTTGCAAGGACCTCACGCCTCGAGAGAGAGAGAGAGAGAGAGAGAGAGAGAGTGTGCGACAATTGTGGTACGTACCAGTCTCAGTGACGTAATCCCACCAGAGGGCCTTGCAGGCCAGGAACTGCAGGCCCTCGTAGGTTCGACCGAGAGTGACCACGTGGTAGTTCTCCTGGATGAAGTTGAGGTTGGTGGCAGTCCAGGCGGCCATGTAGCCGAAGACTACCAGCACCATGCCCAGCAGGTACTTGAGCAGGTCCTTATCTCTCACCACCCACCTGTGTGCCTTCCTCGTCCTGAACTCTATCAGGATCCTGACACAACACACGCCCACACATCACATCCTGTCATACGTAGCCACACACAACATTCACTTCAGTTTGGTTTATTGCATCCATGGATATTATTTTTAATAGAATCTTGTACATGTTATGATTACAATATATTGTCAAATAACGAGAGTAAATTCTACATAAACATACAATGTACAGGCAGTCCTCTGACTTCATACACAACGTGAGCTTGGAAAAATGTATGAGAGTTTAATGATACACTGGAATGGCATACAAATGGTTCTGTTCCAAAAAAAAAAATGCCAAAAAGTCCTTCAATGAAAATACTGCCTTGTGTTACTGAGTCACACATATGCTTAATTATTTAATAATCATACGATGCACGGCATTAAAACGGAGGTAAATATTCTGACAATCGTGTATAACTGATAGCGTTGACAGGCCGGAAAACCAAGTTTTGAGTTTAATTTCGTCAGATTTTGTGTGAAAGTGTGAATACATTGCGTGAAAGTAGAATTATGGGTACTAAAAACTAAAAGTTATAAACGTATAAAAGTTGAATGTGTGAAAGTAGAGGACTACCTCTATATGTATACTAAAAGACAAAAATGTTTACTAATTAATCATTTCTTTTCGTAAGTTGGGGTGCGGTTTTCATGTAAGCCCATTTCCTCATTCTTAGACTCCAGATAAAAAGAACAAGCTAGAATTCAAACCATTATTAGTTCGCATGACTTTCGTAACTGGCCCTTGGCTAGTTTGACAGCCCCCAACTGCGCTGAGTCGATAATTAAGAAGCTACTAATTGCAGGACCAATCACGTGGAAACACTAAGTCGGCGATCAGCTAATGAGCAGCTGCTCTCTGCTGTAGAGCTCAGATATTCTTGGAGATTAGTCTTCATTGAGGTCAGCGAACTCGCGTATTTTTTTCGGTATCTTCTAATGGAAGATATCGAGGAAACGAACGTAACTTGCAGTCTAGTGTACTGCTAGATAATAGCAATAAATTCACAAGTCCCTACTGATATGGGTATTGTGCCTCATTTTATTTTTTTTGTGGAGGAAGTAAGCTACTTTCTAAACTATTTTTACTTTTTTTTTCCCCGACGCAAGAAGAGGGGTGTAATGAATTAATTGTATATATCTGTGTGTCTGTGGCATCGTAGCTCCTAAACGGATGAACCGATTTTAGTTATTTATTTATTTTTGTTTGCAAGGTGACTTGGTGGAGTGTGTTCATAGCTATAATTCAAGAAAATACGTTCAGAAGTTTAAAGATCATTAGCTCCTTTATAGTTATTAAAGGGATGTGAGCAATATATAGTCGGTGTTTATTTATTTTTAATTTAAGTTTTATTCGCGTGGGAAACTATAGCTACTTAGCCTGTGGCACTGTAAGCCAACCTGCGGCTTGGTTATCATAACACGTGATGGTCGTTCAGCTAATCTATCATATGTCATACAATGATTGTTTGTTCGTCTTCTATGCGTTTCTACAGCAGTCATCCGATTGCAATGAAACTTCTGCAAAAAAATTGGGCGGGGTAAGGCAAAGCGTGGACAGAACAGGATACCCAAGAAAACTGAGTAAAAAAAACTAAAAAATGTTGGTAGTTGTGCGTACGTTCGCAGAGTTTTCAGCCAAAAAAAAAACTAACTTTAAGAGGTAGGGGGTAAAAATGGGGTATTCGGGCAAAACAGGGTGCCCAAAAATTGTAATCTAATAAAAAATGTTTTGGTGAGTGCGTGCGTGCGCTCACGAATGTTTCTTTTAAAATAAATTATGCTTTGGGGCAAGTGGGAGGCAAAACGGAATAAAGCGGCAGAACGGAATACCCAGTAATTTTGTGGAACAATTTTCCTTTTCAGAATGTTTTAAACGGACTTTAATGGCTCTTAACATCAATTTAACCCATTAGCACTTTTCAAAACTATTTTGTTACAGCAATATTGTCTCTTTAAATGCCGCGCTAACGAAGCTGCGGGAACTAGATAGTTAACAGCATAGCCAAACATCCATACCGTTTGACCGACTGTAGCTACCAAAATGTGGAAACTGTGTAATTAACTTCCAAAAAAGTCGTATTGCAGTGGGTGGGTACAACGCGCAGTTTATTGCTGAACACTACCTAGATCCATGCACGCACTCGGGTACGTATGAAAGAGGATCTAGGAGCCCAGGCGCCGGTGAATGTCAAAAGCTGCGTTTCTGGATTGAATCTATTAGGAGCACATGAACTATATGGAGGTTACCCAGGCGACATAGAGTGTGAGCTCCATATAGTTCATGTGCTCCTAATACATATATTCCAGAAACGCAGATTTTGACGTCCGTCAGCGGTCGCGATGCGCTGCTAAAAATTAAATTTGTTATTGCATCAACTCTGGTGGCACTTTCGTCCGATAAATCACTTTATGTTCTATAGCTGTTCCATATTAACAAGTCAGATCATGTATTTTACTTTTAATTTGAAAGTACCTATAGTAACAACACCTTATTTATTGTTTAGAATGGGTTTCGGATACCTACCTATATCAGATGTGTTCCGAAAATCAAGGTAATATTGAATTTATTAGAAAGCAATCTGAAAGAAAAATTTCGTAGAAAGTCTTATTTGCGATATTATTTTTTAGAAGCCACAAAATAATTTTGTGGTGGCCGCAATATTTTAGTGGTGTTAACAGAATTTTTTTTTCTGGTGACCACAAAATAAATTTTGCAGGGTAAATTAACCACAATATATTTCGTAGCCGTACAAAATATGTTCTCTGTGCACAGTATACTAAACCTCGAAAGTATTGGACGTGCAAAGGAGATAAAACCTAACGTCTTCGCTAATGAATTAGCGAAATTTCCGGGTCTCTACTAATAAACTTAACTGTCGAATCGTAACAATTTCCGTTACTCATCGAGTACATTACTTAGACGCAGGCGTTCTTTCCAAGAGTTCCTTGCAGCGAATGACTATAAATTACTTAGTTTAAATCTTTCCGCGGAAAAATAGCTAGTCGACAGGCGAATAGTTACATATCATCACAGAAAACTTTGTTCCAGCCTCCAATATGTATTTTTACTAATTCGAAAATATACGTGAAAAAAAAAGTTTTATATTTCAACACTTTTATTGATTTAAGAAAATAACGTCCTCAGTTTAAAAAAAGTTTCATAACAAGAAATTTATATTCAGTGATTGTTCATGGTAAATATGACCCCATTTAAGTTATTAAATATTTTCAGATACGTTTGGTTTTTCCGTTACTGACTTATACACTCCCGTGTCACCATTAAAAACTGTGTAAAATTGCATTATTTCTAAAAGCTTTTATATGAACTGCCTACCACACTAAAATATCCTTATTTATGGATAATGTTTATCGGAAGGGCCTAAAAAGTGCTTGCTTTACCGTAAATGGTCAATGTACAGTTTTATTGACCGAGCAAAGAAAAAAAAATGCTCGGAACTAGCAAACAATTAATTTTGCAAAGGCAACTTTAATTGGCTATGAAGCACGAATTTCGCTGACAATGAATACTTTCTCAGTAACGGAAAAGTGATGTCATTCCAAAGTGTTCGGAGCAATTAATCCTCAGAAATTAAAATAGAGATTGTCAGTCACCTTCATCTCCTTCCGTTCCCCACCCAACACTAAGTTACAATATTATTTTTCCCCATAAAAACACACAAAGTGATTGAAACAGTTTCCTCCTGAAATTAAAAATGTGCACGTTCCAATTATTGGTATCTCGGGAGAATCCTTGAGGTATAGTTCACCAAGGCAAAAACGTTTTACAAACTTATACTTGTTGGCCATAAAGAGCTTTAGCAACGGAAGAATTTATTTCTGCCTGTTAATAACTGGCGCGTTCTCGCGTCACTGAAGTTAACTTTGGAAAAATTGTTTGAGAATAGAAACTTCAAGTAAAATTGCTCGATTCTGCATGTACCAAGAATTACAGCATAACTCACTTTCAGCTCACTTGTCGATAATTATATTGCGTTGTCTTTTTAACCTCTAAAAATACAGTCCTGAATATACATGCGCAAATTCAACATGTTGCAAAATACAGAACGTATTGTGCGTAAGGGTAGACAGCAACAATACAGGAGAAACAATTTTCTGTGATAAGCTCATTGGTTCAGGGGCATAGGCAGAAGGGTAGGAGGTTTATGGGTTTTAACCACAAGTAATTGACAAAAAACACATTAAATATTAAAAATATTTTGACCACTATAATATTCAATATTTTGTTACGAAAAACTGCTAAAATATCACTATTTTCCACCTTGAAAAGATATTTTCCCAGGGGAGGACCTCCGGTTCCCCAGCTTTGTTCAAAATTTATTCTCTAGTTAAGGCCATGATCTTTAATTTATTTCAAACAATTGTAAATTATTCAAATGTTTTTTTTAACCAAATGCTTTGAAAAATTTTGAGACTGTGTACAGGTATATGATACACAATTTCGCCAGATCGTTTTTTTTTTTAAATAATGTACCGTTTGCTAGCAAAAAAGATATTTTGATACATTTTGGCTTATTTTCACAACAAAGTATGTAATATTTCAAGGGCAAAAATGTAAAAATTATTTTGGTGTATTGCAACAGAAAAATTCTGATACAAACGATGATATATAATTATTAAAACAGTAAGAATGAACTTTTGATATATGTATTAATTTGCGTTTTAAAAATAATTTTTTCGAAATCACTGCAAAACTAAATAGAGAGGCCTTAAACCCACCTCTTACACAAATACAGGGTACGCCACTGAATTGGCTCACATTACTCCACCTTAACTTTAAAACTGGAGAACCCTATTTTTGGTGAGAAGATTTCTGCACCAGTTTATTTAATTGATTTATTTACACAGTGATCGGATATTTTTAGCTCTCCTTGTCTTAACGTTTTATTACCAACTACAGACGTGTGCTCATGCAGTAACCGCATTCTGATTAGTACAGTCAAATAAGAAACGTATTTCCACAAAGACAATATATCCAATAACAATGGAGCACAAATGCACAGGTACTCGTAAGGCATTGGCACAAGTTGATGCAGAAATATTTTCACGGATGTCAAAGGTCCATATTTATAACTCATACCTTCTCGTACAAAGGGCCAATAGAAACTGTACACAAGGTTCTGCAGGTGAAAGTATTATAAAAAAACTATGAGTACTGCTAACGTTAATTCTTCTACAAGTTGGAAACAACATGTTTTTATTTCTAATGGAAGAGTTTGGTACAGGGGAAAATTCTGCCGCTATTTGCGCTCAATCGCTGATATATTTAATAAAATACGAAACCGAGGTAAAATTATATTTGACAAAGCGTGGTAAAGAGAGAAGTCATTTAATTTAGTTTTAATGTGAAAACTAAACACATTTTGGCTTCCAAATTACTAACTTATGCAACCTAAAATTCAGGAAAGTTCATGGTCAAATTATGCCAATTACCGATATCAGCGCTCAAGAAGCATAAATTTGTCCTGTGTCAGACTTTTAACATTTGTCTTTCAAACCTGTTGTAGAATTAACTTTAGTACTGCTCATAATAAATGTTCTCCTTGTTGCTGCTTCAATTTACTGTGGAATTTTACATCGGATCGTTTACACCAAAGATAACACTGCTAAATAACATGTGTTTCAACAAAGTTATTAACAATGTTGTAAAAATGCTTGAAAATTGTTGACAACATCATGTTATCAACATTGTTGCCAACATTATGTTATTACCTTTGTTAACATTCATAAAAATTATAATAACAATTGTTACTAACAATTTTTTTTGTTAACAACAATAGTTATGCATTTTAGAAACATGTTAATAACTTTGTCACCAACACGGTTGATAACATTATTTTCCCGACCCATTTAAAGGCGGTCTAGATCAAAGGATGTTGGTAACAAATGTTACTAGCAATGTTATCAGCAATGTTCTAGGCATTTTTGTCATCAACTTTATTATTAAATTCGGTTCATCATTCTTACAACTTTGTTAGTAACATTGGTGTTTTCAGCAATGTTAATAACACATTTGCTATAAACATTGCTATAAAATAGTGTACCATAGCTTAGAATACGTTGGTAACATTTTGTTACTAACATTTTGTTATTAACTTTGTTACGGTTATTTTTTCGGTGTAAACTGGACTTAACGGTGCATTTTCAGACACATGTTCATATTAACAATTTTTGTTTCTTCTGTATGTGAAGGTAGTTCCTCGAAAATACTGCAATGCCATTTTGCAACAATCTGTATATGCAAACTATTTTTTGCTGTACGAACAAAGTGTTTGTACCTGTATAGTTTGAGGATGATGGCGCCGTAGCAGATGACGAAGCCAAGCTCCCTGCACCACGGCTCCAGCAAGCATTGTTCCACCGAGGGCTCGAAGAAACGAACCACCACCTGCGACAAACAACAGGATGTCTGGAGTTGTACCCTTCTGCAACCAGCATCAGCGAGGACAACAGTGAGGTAGGTAAGCAGCCCGTCCAGTCACCGTGCCCACACTGAAATAAAATAATTGTTGTAGGCACCTTATTTCTGTTATAATAAAGACAACGATCCCGTTTGTTTGTCGGTAATATCTGCGTTGTTCTTAAAACAACCTGTTCAGTAGAAGTAACAATATTATGTTCTGTAAAAGAAAGACGCTGTTTTCTCCTTCTACACAACAGATTGCCACTTCTACAGAAAAATCAAGATAGTAACAGCAACGTAACTGAACTATTATCCCGATTTTAACAGAAGCATGGTGCATACAAAAAAACTATTCTTTCAGTCTTTCTCACAAATTTAATGCACAGGCTGCATGGAAAAAACTAGCCCATGAGAAGTGAAATTTTTAAATTTGGAGGTGATTTGAGGTAATTAGAGAAATTAGAAAACTTTACATTTCAAACGCCCGCGAAAACAGTTCGTCACAACATGGCTGCCTGCGATGACATCATTAACCAGTACACCAGCCAGAACTTGGCGGGAATGAATGAAACACTATTTGGGATCGGACGTAAATAAGGCTTATTTAAATGGTGGTTTCGGCCAAATGTTCACGGCATATGTATTCATTCTACTTGCAAACCAAGTTAGCAGCCTAAGATATTGTTACAAAAAATCTACAAAAGAAATGGTTTATACGTAAAACCGAGTCATTAATGTTTGTGAGACCTATAAATGGCTGCGGCAAAATCACTTTAATAGGAACAGTAATTCAGTGATTAAATTATTACATGTGTGCTAATGTTTTATACATAAAGTCCTAATACAATAGAGTTGTTCTGATAATACGGAGCTGCAGCATCCCAAGAACTTTTAAACCTGAATACAGAAGTTGGAACACGCATAAAAAAAATAATATATTTAAAAAAATAAGCAGTAGTTTTATTTATCCCATGATTATAGCTAATGTTTCTGACAGCTTAGTAAGATTGTTTTTATGTCACGTACTAACCATAGGAAAGTAGTAATGAACACTTGTCAATAGAAGTCATGTTAAACGTTGTGTACGTTATTTAATACATGTAGGCACATGTAAGGAGGTTCATTTTTATTTCGCGACAGCAGCAAACGCAAGCCGTGAAAAAATCTACGCGCAAGCCATAAACACGTAAATAGCCGTTACCTATTGAGAACATTTACTCTTGTGCCTTGGACTTGCGTTGACCTTTATGGCAGTCCAACCTGCTTTCATATATGCACCAGCGGCAATCGGTGGCGGTCGCCCATCCAAGTGCTAACAATGCTTGAAGCTATTTTACTTCAGTGATTAGATGACCACCAGAGGATTTTGACGCTGTACAGGCTGATGACGTTCAATTAGTTTTCAGTCAGCACTGCGGTGGTAGCTGTTTCCATATACGTTTCAGATGTGTAACTAAACGAAACACTTCTAACAAAAAATACTTTATATTACATTCACATTTATTTCAAATGAATTTAAAATTTCATGCAAGTAGTAGCCCATTGTACTGTCTTAATAAGAAAGAAAACCTTAACTCCAAATTTAAATAAATAAATAAATAAATATATATATATATATATATATATATATTTATATAAGTAGTTGGTACCAACACACATATTTTCACTGAAGATGAATGGCTTTCAACCAGTCGTTGCCTGTGAAATTATTATTAAAATATTCCTCAAAATCAAAATTTAGCCTAGTACTGAGAATAAAAGCCTTAAGTTGTTGTTTTGAAGAAAGATGTCAAAAAAGCAGTAGCAAATAAATTTCAAATATTTAAAAGTCATAATAAAAGAAAATATTGAAATTACTTACAAAAATGAGAGTGTTTAAAGAAAAAAAACTTTTTACTCTCATGTAAAATTTGATCTCTCTCCCTTAGTAGGGCAGTGTAGACGTGTTGCACTTGAAACCTCATGTCCAACAATTTGCTCAGCCAAGTAGGTATCAATTATCAATGCGTGAAGCACCTTATCAGTGAATTCACTGATTTTTATCGAAACGAATTTTGCACCAACTTGCTTTAGTGCCTTCTGTAAACATCTGCAACTTTGATTACTGGTCAGTTACCGGACGTTTTTAACTCTCATTGTTTTGGGCAGGGTGTGTATACTGCCCAGGCAAACACTTGAAGTCAGTGTATTTCTGCCCTTGTTGCTTAAACGTTATACACGTGGTCACTGTAGACCATAACCACAGGCTAGATAGTATTACAGACGTGAAATGACGTGGCGGCTCGATTGATGTGGGCGAACTTCGCCGCTTATTGGCTGCCCGAGTCTGTTGATTCCAGCTCTGTGTCTGTTTGGCTGCTGCGTATTACGGCAGGTTTACTATTGGCCTGGCTGCCGGCTAGCAGGGCAGTCACCTTACGCTGATTGGCCGTAGGCGACTCCGCCATGTTGCGGGCCAGGGGAGCCATTTTGCTGGCGCGTGTGACTGAGTTCGCCGTCCTACTTGCCATTTCACTTCTGTATTCCTAAATATTCTGTGCCATAACATTGTTCCTGCCATATTTGACAGTGTATTTTACTCGAAGTTTGAGGAGCAATAGAGTTAAAATGATTTATCGAACAGCAAATGTGCCCTGTTTATCGCAGTCTACGTTGTTTGGGAAACAAGATTTTAAAATAATATTAAAACTCAACTATATGCTTGCGTTTTGAAACACGTTTCTGTGAGTACCGACATCACCAACTGTTTGTGCATGGACACCATTATTGAATTAGCATTTATACTAGTTTCTGCTAATTTATCATGCTTTCTTAAAATTCTTAAATTTTTAGTTTCTCTGGCTATAGCTATTCCCTATTCCCTAGGTTTGAATTTTTTTTAAGTTTTCGTAACTAGTTTACAAACGTCTGCTCATTTAAGTAATTATATTTTGGTTTAATTTATGAACGTTTCCCTATGGTTAAGACCACGAAATTTTCGCGAGAAGTTTGTTTCAGTGACTTACGCGCACATCTGCAGTTCTGCTTCATAGTCAGTGATTGGATGTTTTAACCTTTACGTATCTTCAAGTTCTACTTCAAATCACCGACGTGTGGTGTGATAATAACCTTAGTTTTATTGGCACAGTCAAATGAGAGACGTCATGTAACAAATTCACGCTGCCCAGTAACCACGAGGCAGAATTGCAGTACGGCGCTGAAGCAAACTGGGGTGAAATTTTTTTCGCGAAAATTGCGTGGCCCTACCTATGATGCCTGTATAAACTGAAGTATGTTGTAAGTTATATACTCACCGTCGCATAAAGCAGCAGAATGCCGAAGAGGATAGTCTCCAGAATCGTCCACATCCCAGAGGCGATAGTCTGCAACACACCGTACCCAAACACAAGACGCTGGCTAGAAATGCGTTTATTAATAAATCCCGGGCTAGCCTAAACTCGTACATCCTAAATCCTAATTGGTCATTTCAATCATTAAAATGTTAATCACTCAAGTTCCAGTCAACAATATGTTTACGACTGATGAACTTGTAGAATCATCAGGAAACCAGTTAACAAGCAGGAGAAAATCCCTTGAGAATAAGTGAAAATCATTTTTAAATAATTTAGTTACTGAAATAATCAGCACGGTTTCACTAACTTGAGTTGCTAATTTTTGACAGAAACTACTGGAATTTCACCGAAGGGGTTTATTTCCCACTGAATCAAGTTTAGGTTGAACTGGAGCCAACATGAAATGAACGAATAGCGAAAGTGGACCAGAGAGAGATTATAGAAATATTTTCAGTCCAGACTGATGTTTAAATGTGGAGTGAACCTGGAAAAATAATTGTGTGTAGATATGTTCAAGCAGAAATCATTAAAAAAAATATAGTCACAGAAACAAAGAAGTATACATTTATTAATTTTTTTCTGTTTAAAATATAGTTCTTCAGATAATTGATTTAGTTTGTTTTGTGCTTCCCTTTACTTTAATAAATCAAAACACTCTTATTTTACTATCCCTGTTACTTAACCACACAAATGAGTCAATTTGGCACCATCAACTTCCTTATTTTCAGTCTTATGGGTGTTTGGAGTAAACTGTTTACTGGAATTCTCTACACTCCTACTACAGCCCGGTCCGGATTTTTGTAATAACATCTGTATCTAGATTCTCCACTTCACTCTAGGTTGAATCCTGATTGAGATATTTACTATAAACGCGCAAATTAAACAGTGGGTGTACTGAAGTATGAAGATTGAGAAGTTACTTGAAACCCACTTTAGACAGGAGTGAAGTATAAGTGAGGTGAAATACTATCATTTTGTAGCCGATGTAAACTGGAGAGTAGAATGCAAATTAAACGTTTGCTTCAAACACCTATCATCTTTTAATAAATTAACGTTAAGCGTTTATTATCATTATATGTGTTATGTAATAAATAATAATCATTCTGCACTAGTAAAACAAAGATATTTTAATTTATAATATAAAGGGAACTTCCAAATAAATGTTAAAAAAAATAATAATTGTCTCTCTTTTTTTTTAATGGTTGGTACTGTAGTTAACGGATTTGTTAAAGAAAACTGCTTCTAAATGTGTTCAGTCTTGGTTCACTCCGTTGTCACATGTCAAATTGGAAACGAAATTTTACTAAAAACGGATTTCAGACAATGCTCGTATTTTATTTGCTCCATATTAAATCTAGTTCAAATTTCGAGTTTCTTCCAGATCGTAACTGTCTTATAAACTAACTACTAGTTGGTAGTGCAGTACTACTAAAAACATAAAAGAGTATTTACTTAAACCAGTAATACATGTTGCACACATTGCACTGGTGTTATGCGTGTAGAATATACTCCCAGGCTAACGGACCTAATCGCTCAGTAAAAGCTTCAGTGGCATTGGCAAACGAGAAAATGAAGTTAATGTTTGTACTTGATGTTAAATAGGTACAATTAAAAATATTAAAAATCCTTGATGCATGTCACTAATTCTTTGACGCATGCTGTCTTGCAAACATAATTCGACAACCGGAGAGTTGAAACACATATAGACTATGTTTGGAACAAAATGTAATTAAATAATAAAGATAAGATGCCTGGACCGTGGTACAAGAATAAAAATTACATGGTAGTAAGTAGTTGCAGACATCAAATACTTTTACTTTAAAGCCGTTTTTACAATGAAGCGACATAATACGCCCGACGTTTGCAGCCAGCGGCTAGTTCACAACAGAGCGATGAAATCGCCGATAGCTGGCGACATGAGTTTGTGCTGCCAATTATTACCAGGAGAAATAATTTGGCAACTGTAAATATTTTTTGAAGAAACATGAACGAGAAATAAATACATTGTAATCTGCTTTGGCTCACATTCATTTAATGTAAAACAGAAAGTAGAAGTTATATTATCAATCGAAAAAAAAATTCTAACAACTGTTGAACAAGGTTACGCTGTACGGTACGTTGATTTTCACATAATTTTGTTAGCAGAGTCAGTAAATTTTGGTGAAAATTGTTTTGCAACGACTGATTTGAATGTCTTTCGTTCACACTTGACGTTCTGGTTTGTGGTCAATGGTTGGATGTTTATAACTCTCATCGTCCTGGAAATTTGCCTGTTAATCACACACGTGAGGTGCTACAGTAAACTTATTTTGGCTGATACAGTCAAGTAAGTGACGCCTCTGCACAATTACTCAATGCCGAAAACCATGAAACAGAGATGCAGGTGTTATTTATTTATTTATTAATTACTAGTTTATATTCTCTACAAGATTCAGCTCTTGGCTGGTTCACAACTTCAAGAGTTTAGATTTATACCTAACCTAATACAAATTTCAAAAAAAAAAAAAAAAAAAAGTTAACCTAATACAGAATATTCTAAATAAAATCTAAGCCTTATAAAATATTTTTGATAAAAACTTAACGCAATAAAATATCTAAATATGTCGTTCGGGATAAAGTGAGAACTAAAAGTTGAACTTTTAAAAAATATCAGTATCCGTTACAGTATATAATTCAACTTTATTTACATTACTACTACTACTACTATGGTTGGCAGCGATAATACGCGATATAATTCCATGTATTTTCTTATTTAAATACAACAACAGTAAAACAAAACCAACCGAAATCTACATAATCGTATTTGATATAATTATTAAACATTTTATCGAACTATATAGGTTCTACAGACTGCATAATTTATCTTACATGCGGAAACATTAAGTGATGTGTCCCGCCGTTTGCCGTCACGCGTGGAAAGATACGAATTGCTGGTTGAGAACAGAACTTCAGCAGGGCTATTTTGAGTGTTCGCGTTATCCCGAACCGCCAGTAAATGTTTATTTTTTTTATGCTAATAACAAACACAGATTCTTAGTTTTTATCATAGTAAATAATTGCAGTTATGGAATGCTTCGAAGAAATAAGGTAGGGCAACGAGCCAATGGCGGTGGGGAATTCTTTTGACCAGAAGTCAGTGGCTCTAGCGACAAGGCGGTGGGGAATTCTTTTGACCAGAAGTCAGTGGCTCTAGCGACAAGGCGGTGGGGAATTCTTTTGACCAGAAGTCAGTGGCTCTAGCGTCAAGGCGGTGGGGAATTCTTTTGACCAGAAGTCAGTGGCTCTAGCGACAAGGCGGTGGGGAATTCTTTTGACCAGAAGTCAGTGGCTCTAGCGACAAGGCGGTGGGGAATTCTTTTGACCAGAAGTCAGTGGCTCTAGCTAGTGGTAAGGGAACGGGGTTGGTACGGCTTACCTTACACTTGCGCTGTTTGAAGACGATGGCGGCCAGCACTAGAGTAGCACACATACAGATCAGCTGTACTCCCAGCACGGCTGTGCGTAGCAAGTAGTCGAGGCGAGCCATACACGAGCCTTCACCATCACACGAGTCGCACTGCTCTGGACACGGCACGCACCTGCACACACACAGGAAAAAAACAACTATTTTTTGCTAGCCCACAAAATTTTTTGTCAATATGGATCTCACAATTTTTTTTGTAGTTGTTAGAAAATATTTTTATAATAACTACGAAACTTTATTGGAGGCAGAAAAAAAAATTGTGGTCGCCTCAGAATTATTTGGTGAGATCTAAAATGACAAAATAGTTTTTGTGGTCACAAAGGTTTTTTTTTAAGTTCACACACACAAATATTCATTCACGATGCCTGAAGCAGTAGTTTTCACAGTCATATTTTAATTTTTATATTATGTACCAGCTATTTTTTTTCAGACATAAATTATGACTGCATTTTGCTCTTCTCAATTTATTTTTCATCTCTCATACTACAGCTACTAAAACATAAAAATTAATTGAATACAATTCGTAGTGAATAACGATGTTGTAGGCTAAACGGTCTCGTAACAAAACCACACAATAAAATATTTTTTTTTGTATTTTTAAGGAATTGTTAATTTTTTATATTTATTTTACAAATTTCAGGTTTTTTATTTCAATAAAAAGAAATTATATACGAGAACTTGAAACCGGCAGCATAGTTATTTATATTGATTTTTTTTCAAGTTTGGTATGTCTGTTAGTTTCAGTGGCGTACATAAAACCATAACATGCAAATTTTGACACAACGAGCCATTACGCAAAAACTATTAGCAATAAAAAATTCGTAAAAGAAAAATTTAGTCAATCAATCTGTTACAAATATAAAAATTAAAATACGATAGTAAAATTTGCTGTAGGTCGTGACCTTAAGAGCCCTACGCTGCAAACGCATGAGAATTGTTAATGCTATTCCACGTGTGTTCGATATCTTCATTTACGAAAAGAAACCGCATTTAAAAACGTTGTTTCAGTGCACCTCAAATGGCTAAAAAGCAGATTGCTGCTACGTGAAAATACCAACGGGAATCGTAATATATGTAATCATAAAAGCACACGCTTGACTTTATTACGAACGTTCCGTTAGTGGGTTCACCCATAGGAAGAGCTAAAACTCTGTACGCCGCGCCCGCTCATAAAGGCGAGACAGTTGTTGACGCACGAGCCAATCTAGCTCTTATCACCTGCCAGTTTCCGTAGCTTAGACGCTGCATATAATGCCTGCTGTATATAGCTGTTAAGGTGGCCACCTAAGATACGTTAGACTCCAAGAAGGGCACAGGAAATTTACTTATTTTGCCACAACGAACTTTTAGTTTAAATATGACACTCTGCAAAACTACAAAGCCACAAAGAACATTTTTGTTTAAAAATTACAATAATGGTGTAATTTTATATTTGTATGAAGTCGTATTAGTTACATATACGTTATTTGGGGGTTACATTTCCTTATTACAAAAAAAAAAAAAAAGGTCAACCAATATTCCCATAATGGCACTTCAAAGTCAAAATTTGCAAGTTTTTAGTTCTTAAAAACCGCAAAAACCAATTAACACGAATAAATTAAAATATTAACGGGCTGCTACTTGACATATTTTTTAATAAGTAACAAAATGTTTAGTAATTTAAAAAAATCGATAAAAAGCCTAAAAAAAATAAATAAATATAAAAACTTAAGAATTTTTTTAAAATAAGGAAATATTTTTTTATGAATTTTAAAAAATGTGACATCTAGTTTCAGTGTGAATTTTTAAATTGATTTATGTTCATTGGTTTTTGTGGCTTATAAGAAATAAAAACGTTCACATTTTGACTTTGAATTGCTGTTATGGGAAAACAGGTTTTTTTTTTTTTTTTTTTTTTTTTTTCGTAATAGGAAAATGCACTTCCGAATAACGGCTACCAAACTAACAACATTTTCACACAAATATAAGTTTTCTTATTTTTCCCCACTTGAACGTCCTTAATGGTAACAAAAATTGTGTTTCTGTTAAGATAATGTATTCGAAACATTTGTGATGAAGAAAATTGTGGTATTTTTAACCCAAGCATTGCGTTGATAAAATTATTATCCTTGCTTCGAAGATACTGATACTATGTTCTAAGAAAACTTTCTTAAGACTAAATGTGCAACGAAGCGTTAAATTTTCCACCTTTGCTTTGCTGTTAGGCAAGATTCATTTACTGCAAGCTAAATACCTTTGCGGTAAAATTACTTTGCAGTGGATCATAGTTAAACAAACTTTTGTTGTAGCAGCGGAAGTGTTTACTGTGTGCGGAGAGCTAAGGATGACACAGCATGAGCATCTTGCCTAACTTTGGCCTCTAAGCGCAAGCCACTGAATCACTGAATTGGTATGAAGACGTCTCATCGATTACTCACCTGTATGAGACATTCAATGATGACTTTATCTTTTTTTTTTTTTTTACATAGTGTGTAAAATAAAGATGCGTTGTATCCGTCTATAACTTTTTTTAAATATTGACTATTATGTTTAACACTTAATGTTTGCAAAGCAACGTTAAAATTCACTTTTCACCCAAATGAACACGAGTGAATTAAATGTTTCAGAATTTCTTTCTGTGGCGTTAAGAAATTCCGTGCAGAATACACTCCGCGTGAAATATGTGCTTGAAATCGTACCAATAAGAAGTTATTTATGTAACAATTAAACGATCCACTCAAAGAACGTTGTAACAAAATGTCACTGTTATAGTCGATCAAATAAATAGCTTCTAGTAGCAATGTTGTTTTAGTCTTTAATACTGTCACTACAAACAACAATAAGGTACCGCACACATGTATCAGGACAGATACTAGTTTTTTAATTTTTACCCATGTTTAAGAACCAAAAATTTTGGTTACAAAGTTGTTTTCGTAATTCAATTATTTCCCATTTTTACGTCATGTCAACAAGCTTGATAGAGAAAATAACATCTTTGAGACGAGAACTTACGGAGATTCTACGGAGAATGTTGCTGATACATGAGCCTCTCATAGGTTGAAGGGCCTTGAACATTTTCCCTACAGCCCAGATGTGGCACATTGAGTGACCTCCGTCTATCCATAAAGGAAAAAAAATAAAGTTTCTAAAAGTAAAAAGGCGGTAAGTTGAAAATTAAGTAAATGATGTATGTAAGAACTGGTAAGAAGTAGGAAATTATTTTTTTTTTTTTTCGTTTAAATCGATGATAAACTTCCGTCCTAACTGATGTAAAATTGATGGCTTCTGAGAAACTTTGCATATGCTGTTAGATTAATTAAACACTAGTCTTCGTGTTTAGTCACTCCTCACCACTTTACCGTCAGTTATACACCTTGGAACGAGTTTTATTTGAACATGTTTCGTTCGTACGGTTGCTTCCGCGTATTTCTTTCCTTTACGTCATAAAGTGTTTTTATCTTGGTTACTCGTCGCGTTTACTGCTTGTGGTTTTTTTTAACAACTGACTAAATATATTCTATAGAGCTATTCATCTTGTGTGTGAGGGCATGCGTGTATATATGCGAGATTAAACTAATGCAACGACGAAAATGTCTGATAGTTAACCATACATGAATAATGATGTGTGCATGGCCTATACACCCTATAAAAATCTTCCTTAGACAGTAAAGTTTAAAAATGACATCCATTTATGTTTTACATTTCAAATAGGCATATCGAATTATGTTTCAAATTCCGTAGGTCTTATTGATATCTGTGGGGTCCTGCGCATTATATAAATCACAGCCTTAGTTCCTAAATTTTTCGAGCGGCGGCCAACTATATGTTTATAAGAGGTGGTGGCCATCTATGCTTATATGAAGTGACTACAACGACGAAAATAGTTGCGTTTATGTCATCCATACCACAGACCGGGCTGGAAAACCTCAGCGCTCTAGCCCTAACGATCCATAAACTGCGGCTTACTACGATTATAAGGTTAATGGCAGCCGTATATGCTTCTAATTTTCTTTCCAGCTAATTGTTACGTTTTTATAATTGCGGGTATGCTGATGTTTCCCAACTGCATTCTGTGAAATCTCCTATTCAAACGACTGCAAACTGCAGATAACTATGCGTATAATAGATAATAGTAATCGTGGCCGTTAATTCTTACTAAAATAACTATCCCACCAATCGTCACGTGCCTTTATCGACGTATCCCTGTACTATAGTTTCCTGTTTTCGAAATCTTAACTTACATATAATGTGGAAGGGGTAATACATTTCTGTCAATTATACTTACAAGACCAATAATTGACATATATTTTATAATATTTGCTTTCAAGCCATTATATCTTCTTGCTATATGTTTTCTTAACGACAAAACAAATTTTCCCAAGAACATGATAAAGAAAATGTATATGAAACAAGGAACCACTAAATTTAATATCGTGAATACGAAGAAGTGGTGAATGAAAGATAAAATAGATTTGAATGTAAGGTTTCTGTACCAGTATAAAAGAAGAATATGTGTAGTTTCATAGTACATTTTCAAAAATGATGTAATTTAAATTGGGTAGTGAATGGCATCCTTGCACGATTTGGTCCAAATGTGTCTAACGGTGTAGATTTATATATAGTGTAATATTGCCTTAGAACAACTGCATCACATTTGCATTTTCTTGAGAGCATCGTGCACTTACTTTGAAGATGCAGCGCTTTTTGCATACATACCAGGCATTCTATTACTGTCGCAGCGACAGTAATTGTGTGCATATTATTCGCAAGCGGTGTATTATAGTAGCTTGCAGCAAGAGGATCGGTGTTGCTCGTTACGAGGTCCTGCTTGAATAGATAACATAAAATTTTCAGAAAACCTGACGGCAAATGAATTTTAGGCAATATGAGGGTGGCCACACCAATTATTTCCATGAAAGGAGAAAGTTTGTAGGCTGAACTTATTTACAGGTCAAAGATCATTTTAACGCTTAGCACAACCTACTGCTTCGAAATTAAAACCCTAATTTTTAAAAAAATATGCTTACACAACACTATTTTTTTTTGCTAATGCCTTCCTTAGTATACACTTGTCTTCAAAATGTCCTGCATAACGTCTATAGGCCGTTCACGCTGAAGTGAGCACTGCATAAAGCTTTCTTTCAACAGTTTGGCAGCCACCTTCACTATTTTGAACATGAAAACTTCCGTTTAGCTAAAAACTAGTGTAAAAGTTCCAAAGCTCTCAAAAGTCAACATATATTGCCCCAATAAAACACATTTTTAACCAATTAGAAGTTCTGCCGAGTACTAAATTTATAGTGAACAGCCTATACTTATTTTCTCATGATGGACCAACTACTGGAGTTTGTACTGTTAATTTCCTCACACCCTGTGTAGTATTGACTACGAAGCATTTCGACCACTGTTCGTGGCCTGTTTTACAGTTAAACAAATCAGTAAAAAAATATATCTCAGTAGCTGCTGGTTAATACTACAGCTGCCGGTGGAAAAAATAGCTTGTTGGCTGTGTTCCGGATCGTGACGTGAAGCGCGCAGTTCAAACACAGGCGCCACGCCTCGTGGTTATTTACCAAGTGTCGACAAATAATGCGGCCTGTGCTCTCGTGTGAGATCCGTGTCAGTGTAAACGAGACCCGGAGACCCGTGACACGACACACATACAGATACGAGGCGGGACGACCTGGTACAACTGAGGGGCTTGGCTTTATAGCGGTGTAAGTCTATTAATGGACAGCTTGAAGTACACGCCCCCTGACGTCACCGCAGGGAAAAGTACTGTGGGGAAACAAAGCTTGTTTACAAACATGCTGATTTGTTAGTTGGTAATTGCAGAAAGCAAAAATGTTGCGCATTCATAGATTTGCACGCAAGGGTAAAAAATAGCAGTTTCTACTTCATGGTTAAGATACGCAAATACATAAGATTAATGTTTACCTGAAAAATCAACAAATTCCAAGCAAATAATCATTTTCTTGACGTACATCTCATCCGGGACATATGAAGCCAAACAGCTAAATGAAGGTTATGTTCGGCTGCGGTATCCATGGAGATAGGAATTGTTTCTCACACCTGACTGAAGCCCCGCCTCTTTTCAAGTCGTCCATTGTTTTCTCGTAAACAATTTTAATGTAATCACACGAAAAATGCAGTATGTTCTTGTAATACTCACGTAATACTCAGAAACAGAACCAATCATTTGAAAAACATTGCCTCATGTCACATTTTTTTACAGCACGGAATTATGCGTATTTACTCGGTAACGGAATTCAGCCTTTAAACACAGCAGTAATACAATCACCAATTTTTAAAATTAGATTACCTTATTTAAAAGGTTTATCAAAATTTACATTTTCAGTGTTACACAATTTAACAACTCTTTCTTGAGAGTGACATATGATGTTACTCAAATGGCCGATTCAATTCAGTTACGAGTGAAATATTTGTTACAGAAAATTATTTTGGATAATGTTTATATTGTTAATAATGACAACACAACTAAATATTTGTCATTTACACCGCTATGCATCTCAGCCCCTCAACAAGTTCAACACTTGTAAACACCCCCAGCTCAGCAAATTCTTTATTGTCGTTACATTATATTCATAATAAATTAGTCGAAAATACGTAACCGATTAAGCGGAACGTCAATAATTTAAAAATGTTTCCTGGATTTTATTTTACCTATGCTTTGCGTGCTTTCAGTGCTTAAGTTTTTATCAGTATATTTGCTGTCGACACTAAATCTCAGACCGTTTCACATGCATGCTTAATTAAATTGGTAGTTATCATTTTTTACGGTTCAGAGGGAACACTGCCGATAATTAGATTACGTAGTAACAAGTCTAAAAGCTTGTAACGAAATAACTTGGAACTTAATTCAAGTTATTGCAGGGGTTTATCACAAACATATATTCAAACGTTACTGTATTTAAAAATGAGTATAATAAACTGTTATAGAAAAAAAGGATAAAACATATGAAAACATCAGATTGAAAATATTTATTTAACCTACAATTTAAAAATCCAAAAAAATTTTTTAACTTTAAATAACTTATAATTGTGTAAAATTTTATAGAGCTCGAAATTAGGACACTTGGTAATTAATTTGACTAGAACTGCCTATTGGAATACAGAAATTCAGTTTTCCAAGGCTGCTAGTAAGCCAATATTTTTCTTCTGAGTTGGGTATTTATTATTATTTGCGTTTATACGACACAACGCCAATCAACATACGATAAAAACAGGAAGAAAACTGAGAATCTTAATGATATCTTATTGATATTTTGACACATGCCATGTAAAAACCTGGCTTAAGTGTTTCCTGCAACTCTCTATGATGAAATGTCTTTGAACTCGGACACTTAATTCACCTTCGATCAGTATTTACTGATTAACTACTTCTACACCGAATTTCACCGTGAAATTGGAAATAAAACTGGAGGCCAATCCCTAAACAACTTTTAATTAAATTTCTTTATCGTGTATTGGCCTATGTACGTTATTTTTTGGTGCTGATCGAAATAGTTTTACAGTGCAATTTAGAAATATGTACCTTACAGCAAAACATAAAAATAATATTAACTATTCTAACCAGTCTATTTGGTTTTTGTAAATTATGCAGCTATTTTATTTAAATTTAGTTCTAATATATGAATTTCCTAGTTATAACGATTTGTTGTTGTTATTTGGTGAGTTGCGATATTTCTAAGTCACAAATTTGTAAGCTATGGTGGTGTTAAGTTTTAGTAATTCGATAATCTGTGAGGGTATATTCCCGAATTCTACACCCTAAGTCAGGGAATGCCGAGTTAGAGCGTAGAATTCGGGAATGTATCCTCACAGATTATCGACTTTTTCTAACCAATTCCTCATTACGCACCTTCAACAAATTAAACCAGTGCAAAACTGCTGGTAATAGCATTGGAAGGTGAAGAGTCAACAAATGTCGCATAGGACAAGTTTACTACCTTGAAAACTAGATGACTATAATATTCATCCAGAACTATACATGACCATATTTTCCTTTAATAACAAGTGAGATATTATACTTGCTTACATCATATTCAAAACCAAGATTTAACAATCAAAACTGACGACAGTAAACATGCCATACTTAATTTTTTGTTAGTATCCCAACATATCAGATTTTTCGCATTCCTGTAAAACTAGACAAAGTGGTCTTGTCATGTTTTCATATTATTCTCCACGATTATTTTAAAAAGAAAGTTTAACAAATTTTTATATATTAAATCATATTTAGCAGTAGGAAATAAAATTCACTAGTGGAATAAACCATAGGAGTAATCTGCAGGTTCAATTGGTAGCATGTTTCAGGACCAGAGCATTATTTTTGCGAGTTATGTAACATAAGCGTTTGCAGGCTTGCAAACGCACTGCAAACAGTTTGCCGACGTTTACATTTTTTTTTTTTTTTTTTTTTGCTATCTGAGAAGCAAGGTAGGTTGTAAGGTTTTTGTTCAGTAATACCCGTTTCGTATATACATTGTTATCCCTGGCTTTGCATTTTAGGGCGTAAATGTGAAGTAGCTTCCAGAAAGCATAGTGACAAAAATTAAAATTAAAAAATATGCACAAAAATTATGTTTTCTTATGAGATAACAAAAAAAAATGTTTTTTTAGTTGTAGAAATTTTTTAATTTTCATTTTATAACTCAGCATTTTTTATTAAATAAAAATATTTCATTTTTGGTATTTATATATGTCAAATCATAGCCTACAAAATTGTTACACACTGTGAATTTTTTCGATTTGGTATTTCAGTTGGTTTTAGTGGCGTACATAAAATCGTAAAATGCAAATTTTTGACGTTTACAACTCATTACGCAAAAACTATGAGAGATACACAAATTTCAAAAGAAGAAGATTTAACCACAATTTATGTCTAAAATAAGGGGGGAAAATATAAATATAAATATAAATGACGTTGAAAACGGAGGTGACCCACTCCCTTAAGGGGGCCGCCTACCCCACGATGTAAATGCGTTACAGTGTGCTAGTAAACAGTTTGTTTCTACGAAACAATTACATGTGTGCCCATTGTGCCAACATACAAAACCAAAACACTTTAGACAAGGTCGAAACCATGTTATAAATACACTATGATAATTAAAAACATTGTTTCTAAGCCCTCCAACATGGCTAAAAACGGCCTTTTCAGACTGCCGTACTTCAAAATGTACTAACCGGATGTATGTGAAACTCAGGTTACGACCTGCACTGAACTTAGTTGCAGACTTTCCACCAATAAAAGTATACGGTCACCGCTTAGTGTCCTATTGTAAAAACCGTTCGGCGGGAAGCTTGCACGCTAGTTCAGCGCTTTGTTCGTTGAGGCGATGCAGCATTTGATGCGCGCTTCAAAGTCGACCTTACAGCTCCGTCACTTTTGAGCATCTTACGCGCGGGTAGGCGGCACCCTTAAGGCCTCGTAGTTAAAGGGCTGTAAAACCATTTCACCTCATCTCTCACACAATTAATGTGTGGTACCTGGACCTCAAGTGAATTGTTATGTGTACAGCCAAGGATTATTTACGAAAATAATTCCGCATCCAACTGGTTTCATTTCCTTACCATCTCTGCTTCACGGTCATTGGCAGTGTGTCACTTGACTACGCCAATCAGAACACGGTCACTGCGACGCCACACGTCTGTGGGATGCAGGTAGAACCCAAGACGCTGAGAGTTAAGGGGTCCCCCTATCCGCACTTGAAATGCATTGCAACGAGTTGCGAGTATTATTTTTTTGACCAAACTACTTAACGCGCATTGTGGTTGTATATTTACGAAAAGAAGACACACGTTCAATTATGTCGCCACACACTCTAAATCTAAATTAGTGAATATTCACTTATTCACGCCGATGGATGGAGCAGTTTCAACAAACTGAATCAGTGAGAAACTATTTTTGAAATCGGTAACTATTCACTGATTCCGATAAAGAGTGTCAACATTCCACAAGTTAATGAATGTCCACAGATTTTCCAGTAATTTTTCACTGATTCAGTAAGTGAAAACTGTACTTTGAAAACAACTGAAAAAAAAAACGGTGCATATTCACTGATTCACTTGTGAGATGTTGTCACGTCACTCTTGAAGGAAATCGGTGTATATTCACTAATTAAACAGTGACTATCTGTCACTGATTCAAATTGTTGAAACTGCTCCATCCATCAGCGTGAATCAGTGAATATTCACTAATTCAGATTTAGAATGTAGTTTCAAAAATTCGGCACGTTTATTTAAAACATCATTTTCGGCCCCTCAAAATGTCCAAAAATTGTGTTTTCAGACTACTGTGTCTGTAAAAAATATTTGAAAAACACAATTATAAAAACAAGAGTTTGCACTATGCTGGCCACAAATAAAATAATTTGGTCACCGCTTAAAACCCCGTAGGATAGATGATAACAGTAAAGCACTGCACGCCAGCTGAGTGTCTTGCGCGGAGAGGCGATAATACATTACATACGCCGGTCAGCGTCAACCTTACCGCTCCTGCCTCACACACACAAACGCAGACTATCTAGGAAGGTCCGTTGAGAACATCCAATCAGTACCTCGAAGCAGACGTGCAGATGTGTACCTAAGGCTCTGAAATAAGTTAATGCTAAATTCATTTGATCTAAAGTCAGTGACCTGTGGACGAGCCCACTAGAGAGACAGAACACGACTGAAGGTCAGCGCTGGAGATGAAGAGGAGAAGGGGGTATCCCCGGAAATGAACGCAGGCGTAACTCGTTTACCGTGACAAAGCCGACCGCACGCGTTATCTGGCCGGTTTAAACAACCCCGAGAAGGGGTTGTTTCTCCCTCTCATGGGTGGTTGAAGAGAGTAACGGTGCCACAGTGATATTTTAGAGTCAAACAGGGAACTGAAACCACGAATCACTATTCAACCTGATATATCTCCTTTCCACCACGGCGCATCTTCTGGAGACATTTTTAGCATCTCGGTGTATTGGTAGGACTGATCGTAAGGGCACAGTCTACAGCAATTTCCGTCATCATATTTTTTTACATATATTTGTACCAGATACTTTTTTTCATATTTTAGACGAATGGTGCGACAAAGTTTTGCCCTAATGAAATTTTTTTTATCTCTCATAGTTTTTACGTAATGACTCAAAAACGTCAAAATGTGCACTTCACGGTTTTATGTACGCCACTTAAACCAACTGACATACCAAACTGGAATAATTTAGAATGAATAACAATTATTTTAGTTACAGTGTCTATATAAAAAATTAAAAGGAAATGTTCTTGTGCTGAAAAGTATAACTGCTGAGTTTTATATTAAAATTTCAGTCATTTTCTTACAATACCACCTCCCCCATTTGCCTGTAAGACCCCAATATCCAACCACTGAACATAAAGCAGAGCTGCAGATGTTTACATAAGGAATTGAAACAAGATGACTGAAAATTCTTTTCGTAAAAAATCAGTGGCACCAGACATCGGCTTTCACAAATTACTTTCATTAGTAGTGTCTGACAGGCATAGTAATGCATAGGGCCCGGTAGTTTTCGCGAAAAGATTTTTGCCCCACTTTGTTTCAGTGTCTTACGTGCACACCTGCATCTCAACCTCATGATTATTGGCAGATTGTTTTTGTGCAGAGTTATTATTCATTTAACTGTGCCAATAAGTACATGGATAACTGCGACACAACACGTCTGTGATTTGCGGGTTTAACCTCCAGACGTTGTATGTTACGACATCCAATCACTGACCACACAGCAGAGATGCAGGTGCGCACGTAAGGCACTGAAACAAAGTGCTGCAAAAATATTTTCGCGAAAACTACCGGGCTCTAGTAATGCATATAGTCATATATTGTCGCGAATAGAATTTTTCCCCACTTTTTTTCACTGTCTCACGTGCACATCGGCAGCTCTGCTTCATGGTTATTGGCAGCATGTACTTGTTCAGACACGTTTATCATTTGACTGCACCAATCAGAATAAGATTATTGTGACTCCGTACGTCTGCAATTTGCCAAGGCAAGTGACAGTAAATTCGCCCAACCACAGCGACGTAGCAGAGCTGCAGGTATGCACATATCGCTTTGAAACCAAAATGTTGCAAAAATCTTTTCGCCATGACATCGTGGCTCCAGACTAATGAAAAGTGATCACTGAGTACAGTCAGGTCTAACACTGCTTCCAGTGGAACACAACGAGTTTTCGCCACTGGAGCAATGGCACGAAATGTTGACGTTACGGACTGTGAAGGGACCCTGTTTTTTTTCGCGAAAAGAATTTTTCCTGGCTTTGTTTCCGTGCATTACGTGCACATCTGCAGTTCTGCTTCATGGTCAGAGATTGGATATTTTAACTGTCACGATCCTTGAGATTTTACCGGCAAATCACAGACGTGTGGTGTTGCAGGAAATTTGTTGCAATTGGCTCAATCAAATGCGATACGGCTCTTCACATAGACACGCTGCTAATAACCATGAAGCATAATTGCAGATGTGCACGTAAGGTACTGAAACAAACTGGGGCAGAATTATTTTCGCGAAAAACAGGGTCCCTAGGAATGTGTACAGCGAAGGAAAACAAGGGCTCACCTAAGGAACGTTTACGTCAGGAATCGAACACGGATCGACACGATGGGAAGCGAGTTGTCTACCTTCTAGACGACTGCGGTCTCTTGCTCAGCAGTATTGTTAATAATTGTGGAAAATTTCGAGAATCTTTTTCCCAACGAATTCATCAAATCAGTGCATCGTCCTGAGTATTGAATGACAAGACGATGGTTTTATACCACAGACAAATCACGGACGTTCGGTCTTACCGCACCAGAAACAGCGATGACATAGCCAAACCACAGACTAAATAGTAATACGGACGTGAAATGATGTGGTGGCTTTTTTTTTATACGAGCGAACTTCACCGCTTATTGGCTGCTCGAGGTTGTTGATACCAGCCCCGTGTATGTTTGGCTCCTGCATGTTACTACAGGTTTACTATTGGGCCTGGCTGCCGGGTAGCTGGGCAGCTGATACCTCTTGAGGGCGTTGAACACATAGTAAAGAAGCAACTACGTGCAGAACCAATCGTGTGACATCGCCATGTTAGCTAGCATCCAATGAACAGGTGTTGCCTGCTGGAATACACATATAGACTACAGGTCAGTGAACCGGCGAATTTTTCAGGTATCTAATCCACAAGTATCTTTATGATAATCAGTTGTACCTGGCTATGATACAATAAACTCTTAAAACACTTTCTTTGCCACAACAAGACATTTGTTTGCATATAAACCACTTAAAATTAACTCCGCCATGATGAAACATTTTCTTTAATGCCCTGTACACACGGGCATATTTCTTGTGCATGAAATCAAGCATCAAATGTGCACAAGAAACACTAGCTAGTGTTCTAGCTAGTAGCCCACCAAATTAATTGTTTACTTCACACGGCCAGCTTTCTAGTACAATCTGGTGTACACCTTTAAAATTTTGAATATGCAGATTTTAAAGCTGCATTTCGAGTATTGAAGGTAATAAGTGCAATATTTATAGTACCTGCACCAATATTAAGCATCAAAATGTAAAAATGGAATTATGGTCTCTAGTTGATTATATCCAGATGTAAAGTGACATGGCACACAATCAGCAAATATTCCTTTCATATCATCTTTCGTTCAGCTATGACACTATTTATTTCAATATGCTTCGTATTTGAAAAATATTTTGGTCAGAAACATTAGCGCGTGCATAAAAAGTGTTTGTTTATATTCGAATAGTACAAGAAAGATAACGAAAAATAGTTCCATCCTCATCCCGCACTAGCTAGTATACAAGTCCTTGAAAGCTAGTCACTAGTATGTTCGGTGGCCGTTCACACGATACAAGTTCGCTACAAGTCGAGGTGAACTAGAAAGTGTTCACCTTCTTGTGTAAGAAAGATGCCCGTGTGCACTAGGCTTAACATTTACAGTAATGGAAACAAAAACTGTGTCATTATGAAGATAGTCTTTTACAATCTTTATGGATGGTAACTGTGGTGTTTGAAACAAAAGATTTACGTTGAAAAAAAAAAGTTATAATATTTTCTGCAAACTTAAATTATTTCCAAAGAAATTTTGTTAAAGAAAAATGTGACACAATACATTAGTTTTCCACATTTTCTTTTCTGTAAGGCAAGACGTCTTTATCGGGAGCTAAATACGTTTGTGGCGAAGTTACTTTGTAGTGGTTTATATCCAAACGAAATTTTGTTGTGCCAAAGAAAGTGTTTTAGAGTGTTAGTAAACATGATAAAAAAGTACAAAAAGACAGAACACCTTGCTACTAGGTCAGTTATGCAACTGTGTGTTCAGTGTAGCAGCAGTAAGTGATTAAATAACCGAAGGACAGTGGAGTCTAGCATGAGAAAATATTCCCGTCACAGTTCACGTGTGTCTATACTCCATCCATTCTAAAGTTGCAGCTAATTCGTGCAAATGAATGACAGTAAAAGTTTTGGACAGCACACATTTCTTTTGAAATATTGGAAATTAAATAAGGTAACTGTATTAGGAACACTCACAATGTAAGGAATCAAAATAAAATTAAAATGCTTTGATTTATTTCGTTAGCAATTATTATTTCTGCTGCAACCTTAGACTGGATAGAGTATAGCGTAGTTCGATCAGACGCGGGGAGTCGGCAGCTGGGAAAGTTCTAACGATCACATTTGCAGACAGCGATAAGAGAACGATTTTAATGTTATCTCCGCTGATAAAAGGAAGACCTCCAGTGAAGCGAGTGTAGTTCGTTCGCAGCTAGCCGATCACGCTTTTGCAACTTCTCTGTTTTATTTTTCTTTCTCCACTCTAAATCGGCATCACTGATTCGGAATCTTTTAGTTTCAAAAACTTAAATCAGCGAATACCCCTGGTCATCAGTGATTGCGATGTAGAGGACGAACTTTCCAAAAGTGAATCAGTGAAATTTTCATACTCCTAAAATGCGCCACTTCCGAGGATTCACAAATAAGGGTTTTGACCTAAATATTGGCCAAATAGTATGACTGTTAACATCGCTCTCAGCGAGAAAAGCAAGAATTTAGATGGAAATTGTAAAATGCAAGCAGTAGTTTTCGAGAGACTCCAAATTTAATTTTCTAAAAAGCGGTCTACATTTTTAAAATAATAGTTACAGTATAGTTAGAAATAATGTTTTTTTTTTTTTTTTTTTTTTGCTGGAAAACTTTACTGTTTGTTGGATTTCAAGCACGTTCGGCTTACCAGAAGATTACTGGCTTTAGATTTTACTTATAACTGCTACCCTATTTGACTGAGCCAATAAGAATTCCGATGTTGTAATATCTTATGCCTGTTATTGGTCTGCAGACAACTACGTTGTGTGGGAAGTATATCTTTGAATCATATAATATGTTGAAAGAAACTACAGCGTTTTCAAGGATATGTTGGCACAAAACATTATCGTGATATGTAGCTACAGTATACTAATCGCCTGAAGTGTTATGTTCGTTTCGTTGATAAACTTACGCGTAAAAGAGGAAACCGTTTATACACAAGGTAAACAATTGTCTTGAAAACATGACTATCAACTTAGAGATATGGGAACTGAAGATAGAGACCGGTTGTGACCTGTAGTCTGGGATATTTTCGCGCAACAACGAGAAACCGTATCCAGGAAGTGATTTCCATTAATATAATTGGTTGCTGATCTATCAAGAGTAAGTATAACTCCACTGGTTATCAGTACAACCACGATTTTTTTGCTAAAAATAGTTTTGTGCCTTTTGATTCAACGCCGTAAGTGCGTATCGGTGGCTTTGCTTCATGGTTATTAGCAGTGTGTCTTTGTTCAGACAAGTATCTCATTTGACTGCACCAATCAGAATAAGGCTATTGTAACACCATACAAATGTGATTTGCCAGTAGAACCCTATGAGAAGTAAGAGATAAAACATCCAATCACTTATCACGAAGCAGATTGGCAGGTATGCAGGCATTGAAACTAAACTAAACAAAAAACTTTGTCGCTTCAAACACGGGACTTTAGTAATCAGTAAATATTCACTGATTGCTGTTTAGAATGTTGATCGTTACAAAGCTCACCGTTGAAAACATTGGATCTCGGAGCCGCCAGTTTACGCACCTGCCTTTAAATTTCAGCATTGCAGTTTCTAAGCGACGTAAACCTGATTGGTCCGGTGAAGTGGGAAAATGCATTCGCTCAAGAGTCAAATTGTCAATCGCTGAAGAAAACTATATATACGGGCGTGCACACCAAGGTTAGAGGAATTAATAGGGCACGGTAGTTTCCGCGAAAAGATTTCTGCAGCACTTTGTTTCAGTGCCTTACGTGCGCACCTGCATCTCTGCTTTGTGGTCAGTGATTGGATGTTGTAACACCCAGCGTGTGGAGGTTAAACCCGCAAATCACAGACGTGATGTGACGCAGTTATCCGTGTACTGATTGGAACAGTCAAATTTATAACGACTCTGCACAAAAACATTCTGCCAATAGCCATGAAGTTGAGCTGCAGGTGTGTACGTGAAACAAAGTGGGGAAAAAATCTTTTCGCGAAAACTACCGGGCCCTAGGAATTAAGCATGCGATTTTTTTGCAGGAAATCCGTGCTACGACCTATGAATTGAGAATGGAATAGTGAACGCGTTCAATGACGTGGATGTTAGAATCCACTATTCTGTATATACTCAAGCCCCGACTATCTGACTATGTAGATGGCCCGGGGCAGGACAATTTCTGGGCTTCAATGACCTGTATGTTAAAATGCACTGTTCTATGCGTATTCAAGCCCGACCATTTGTCGAATAGCTGCTACTTAGTGGAATAGCAGTCAATGTACGAATAGATAGGGGTTGAGCAGTGGACGCGGGTCATTGAATTTGCGAAATTTTTTGGGCCGCATAGATGGGGCTCGGGTATGCATAAGACATTGAATTTTAGCATGCGGGACGACATTAAACTTGCAAACTTTTCTTTTACCTTTCTATGAAATTGTACACCCCATTCTTAAAATCTTTCCCTAAGAAGTCTTCATTACTAGAAGCACGAGTATTTTGCGTATTAATCTGGCAGCCGTCTAGACTTCTCCTGGCCAGAGTCGAATATCCATTGGCTCCTAATCGCACAAGTGGGTAGCTCCACGCATTATTTTATTATTTACTACTGGCTTGCAGCCTCCAAAGGTAATTTCAAAACAGCTGTCGTCTAATCACAGAAGTTACAGTGATATACAGGTTATTTGCGTTCAACCTGACCTACAATCAATACGCGAAATAGTCGCGCCTATATTCATTACGCAGTATTAAAAAAATGCATCAATATTTTAGTTTAATTTTAAATGAAATAAAATTATTGCGCATGATTTAAGCAACATTTTTAAAACGGTTTTAAAACTTTAGTTAGAATTGGAGAACAACTTCGAAGACTTGTTGTGGAAGTTGCACTAGTGGCTATTGACAGTATTCTAAATTAACTAATTGAAAATACTGTAAATTTTATCAATTCTGATGACGTGCAGGAACATAGCCGTCTTTAGTAGAAGGCTGCGGCCTGAGATCTGGCAACCCTGCCAGGAAGGTTCATTTTAACACTTCTTTTATATCACCAACGGCTGTGGCTTTCCCTGATTCGCCGATATGTAGGGCACAATAACGAATCAGGCAAAGCCATTGCCTACGGAGAGCTAAAATAAGTGTTAAAATGACCCTTCCTGGCAGGGTTGCCAGATCTAAGACCGTGGCCTTCTACTAAAGATGGCTAGCAGGATAGATTTTCATAGCCTGTTGACTCTCAAGCACGACTTGTTTGCTTATTTGCTGTTGCCCTAGCGAATAGCTCATTAAATTTAACATTGAAGTGAAAAACAAACTTCGGCACTTAAATTGTCAACTTCATGTAACTTTATATTCACGAAAGCTCTGTGATTGGTCAGTTTATACACTTTGCCAATACCAGCGCAACAAACGACAGAAAATGTCCCTGTGCCAAACTTTTAATACTGATAATTTCAACCTAACTATGACGTACCGTGGCCATAAGGGGTGAAATTCTTCCGCTCTGTGCATTAGTATGAGAGTGACTTTTAGAAGCTGGATGAAATAGTTAAAAAAAAAAAATACATTGCTATATCCATTTAAAGTTTGTCCACCAAACGGCATAGTACTATCTGAATCGACCAATGTCAACCCGGTTTGAGGCACCAAACAAGATAAAATGTAATATTAATGGAATATATATAGTAATTCAAATTGGGGATTTGTAGAGAGGATTTTTTTAATATTCGAGTTGTGCAATTTCACAAGCCATATTAAGGAAATATTTCAGTTAAAATAATAATAAAAATGGGAAGCAAACGGTGTTATCAAGTTTATTATAAACCAAAGTGGCAACAAATTATTGATCTCATGGGGTACGCCTGCGTATTTTGCGCTTCCGAGATTTAGAAGCGGTAATGACGACAAACAGCGCACATCACGCCTTATTCTTGCCTCTAGGCGCAAGTTACAAGCGTGTAGTCTTCTGGCAGATACATCGCTAAATAAAGAAGGTAATGGGTGACCCTAATTTCTAATGACACAGTAATAAATAAAATGTATAGTGTACATAACTACACATTTTTGTAACTTTTTGCACCAATATTCTCATTCCTAAAAAAATCAATAGTTACCATTTAACTATATACCGAGGGAATATAATATTTAAAAATTATTGATAAATCTGAAATTATTACACACATGTGAAATTGTTTTTTATTTCTATTCCTTGATAGACATTACTCGTTCACGGAGAACAGTTTTCTAATATCGGCCGAATCTCTGTAGTACACCACTCGACGGCCTGAGCAATCGACCACCTCAAAAATTAAAAAATGCCAGATATTATCAGGCAGTCTGTTATTTTATTAATTACTATCAGATACATCAACTTCGTTCGCTATATTTACATATACAGGCACATGTATTCATACGTACACAAATGTATAAACACATTCATAAATACAAACACGTGGTGTGTTGGTGTGTGTGTGTGTGTGTGTGTGTGTGTGTGTGTGTGTGTGTCAGAAAACTCCACGTACGCATGCACAACTACTCTCGAAAGTTTCATTACTTAATTTTTTGACTACCTTTCTGTCACGTTTCTCCGCCCATTTTATTGCGCGTGTGTGTATGTATGTATGTGTATATATATATATATATATATATATATATATATATATATATATATATATATATATATATATATATATATATATATACAGGATGAGTCGGGAGGAAAGGTACATGCTTTTATGGGTGATAGTACTGGTGATTCTGAACAAAATTATTCTAATAAACATATGCCCTTTTCTTAACCGTTTTTGAGAAACCTAATGAAAACCGGGAATTGTGCCGGTGACGGTAAATCACGATACTGCTATCGTATGTTTTGTTTAATTGTGTACATTTCCTCACAAAACATGTTCAAACACTCCACCACCAACTTCAATGTATTTTGCTGCTCTGATAGACAGCTGCTGTGTTGCTGATCTGAGCTCATTAGTACATTGCTTTACTTGAGCACAAGCATGGTAAATAGGAGCGAGAAGTTCCTCTCTTGTGTCCACCCTGCGCATGTAGACTTCGCTTTTAAGCCAACCCCACACACAGTAATCCAATGGGCTAAGATCAGGTGACCTCGGTGGCCAAGCATTGACTCCATGGCGACCGATCCAACGCCCAGGATACGTTTCGTTGAGGTACTGTGTTACTGGCCATACAGAATGTGCAGGAGCTCCATCTTGCTGAAAGTATATACGAGCTCTTGTTGCCAAAGGGATATCCTCCAAGTATTCTGGTAACACATTTAGAAGAAAATCAGGATACCGTACTCCATTAAGACGATTATCTAAAACTACTGGACCGATGAGTTGGTCATCAATAATACCGCACCACACGTTAATTGAGAAACGTCGTTGAAAATTCCTTTCTACAGTAGGGTGTAGATTTTTGTCTGCCCATACGTGAGTTTTGCGTGTGTTGTTGATTCCGTTGCGGGTAAATGTTGACTCCTCAGTGAACAGAATACGTGGAATTAATCGATCATTGGCAATGAGCCACTGACAGAAATCTTGCTGGTGGACATCATCTCCTTCATGCAGATGTTGTACACTCTGCCGATGATAGATCCCGTTCCTTGTTGTTTTCATTAGGTTTCTCTGAAACGGTTAAGAAAAGGGCATATGTTTATTAGAAACATTTTGTTCAGAATCACCAGTACTATCATCCCTCAAAGCATGTGCCTTTCCTCCTGACTCACCCTATATATATATATATATATATGCACATACACATATGTATTTAATATTGTCAGAAATATTAGTGGGCGCATGCACAAAACTCAATACAGTTTCGTCGCAAAATTTTTTTTAGGTATCCCGTTTCCCCCCCTGTCCGCTTCATGTTATAAATAGATAATTTTGTTGGCTGTGGAGGTCTTTGTAAAAATATTTAAGGCCGATATTTTCGTCAAGCGTTGTTTTCACACTTATCAGACGTTTTAGCCAGAGCACATGTAAAAGCAAATTTTAATAATTTCATTAACATAAACCTCTCTCCAGTCTCTTTACTCGTAATAATTCATAATGAAAAGTAGTCTGTGTTCTTCTCCAGATCCCAGACTAGCTGTATGCCTGATTCCATTGCTATTGGTGAGGAGGTTTAATAGCGAAAACGTGAGAAACAGACAGACGAACTTAGTTTCGCCTATAAAATATTATATACAGGATGTAAGGAATTAACGAGTCCAAACTCTGGGAGGTGATTTCTCATGAAAAAGAGATCAGACATTATATACAGCACTTTTAAGATAAGTGAATATTAAGGGAGACATGAGCCATTGAAAAGGACATTAAAAATGGTTGGGTAAAATTTGCAAAAAATGATTAGGAGTAAAATTGAAGTTCTGTAGGTTATAATTTAACTCCTAACAGTTTTTTTAATTTTGACCAAATACTACATTTAAATTTCACTTTCAGGGGTTCATATCTCACTTAATATTCACTTGTCTTTAAAGTGTCCTGTATAACGTCTGCTTTATTTCATGAGGCACCATTTCCCTGGATTTTGGGCTATCATTTTCCTTACATCCTGTATAGAGTTTATTATTAATTGTTAGGAGATGATGGTTTATCGCTGAAAAACTTGACTGCTTGGCGGGTTTCAACGTACGTTCAGCTTAACCGAAGATTACTGGCTTTAGCTTGCACTTGCACCTGTTACCCTATTTAATTAACTCAGCAAATAAGAATCCCGTTATTGTAATATTTGATGCCTGTTGTTGGTCTGCAGACAGCTATGTTGTGTCAGACGTACTTAAGCCAATCATTAGAGACCCCGGTTTTTCGCGAAAAGAATTTTGCCCTACTTTGTTTCAGTGACTTACGAACACATCTGCAGTTCTACTTCAAGGTCATTGGCAGCGTGTCTTTGTGAAGTGATGTCTCTCATTTGACTTGGCCTATCACAATAACGTTACTACAACTACACAAATCTGTGATTTGCCAGTAAAACACCAAGACACGTCACAGCTATGACGTCTAGTCACTGGTTATGAAGCAGAGCAGCAGATGTGCACGTAAGTCACTGAAACAAAGTGGGGCAAAATTATTTTCGCTAAAATTAGAGGTCCCTACCAATGATACATGCTGCAAGACGACGTTTTCAAGTATATATTGGTAGGAGACATTCTCACGATATACCATCTTCTCTATTCTCTACGCATTGTGAAGGGGAAGGATTATCGTATAAGAAAGCGGATTGGTCGTCGTGGCCGCGTCACCCCTCGGTGTATTGGTCCAGGCCTGGGCCCCGCCACACGCTCGCTGCTATCGATTAGTCGAGAACCCAGGAGCTCTCGCAGTGGAGGGCGGCACCCACCCCTCTCTCCACCCCGTCCCTACCCCACTACTACTAACAGCCTCTCGCCAGCCCTCGACACCTGGGTCAGGGGGCCACACATTGCTGGCTAACACCTACCTCGCTATGCCTATATATCTATACATGAACGCTTGGGTTGGAGGGATCCGACGTTTGGCTCAGTGGTTGGTACAAGGGTTCCGGATTCGATTCCCAGCCGGGGAGGTGATATTTAACGTCACTTCCTTGGGCTCAGGACTGGGTGTTTGTATTCATCTTGATTGGTTACAAAAAGTCATCTTACAATTACAAACTTCAAATTACTAGGTGTCACTTGAATTGGCCAACTTAAAAAAAAGTGGTGGGAGGATATTTGGTGCAGTGGTGAGGCGATAGCTTTGCCATTGTACCAAACATTTTTAGTAAAAAAAGAAAAAGAAAAAAGAGAAAAAATGGTCATGCCACTTACCTTCCACCTAGGCTGTCCGGGTTTGATACCCAGCAGGGTCGGTCCACGAATCTTCGTACGTGGGAATCGTGCCGGGCGATGCCGCTAGCCGGCGGGTTTTCTTGGGGAGCTCCTGTTTCGCTCGCCTGTCTACTTACGGCGCTCCTCCATCGTGGGGCCTCATCGCATGTCTTCCCTCGATGTACCCAGATCGACTACGGTCTCCCAATAATAAAATATGCATTCGGGGTGCGATACCCTATAGCTCTAGGGTATCCTGCTCGTGCGATATTTATTTTTATAGGGACGTGCGCCGGAATTTTGTTCGGGGGGGGGGGGGGGGATTAAGTCGGGCTGTAGCCAGGATTTGAATTTTGGCATTTAGAATAGAGTCCCCGAAGGAAATGTTGTGAAGTATCACCGATCCCCCCCCCCCCCATCACAAGTCCGGAGGTTCTCTCCACGGGAAAATTTGGATTTCAGTGAGAAAATTGCATTTTTTTCCCGTTAGGTTAAGAAGGGAGAATGTCTTAACCCCATAAACCCTCCGTCCCTGTATGATTTGGCATTAACAGCATTTAATTTCTAATCCTAACAGTTAAATTTATTCGAAAATTCTAAGAAAAGCAGTAGTATTACCACAGACTAAATAGTAATACAGACGCGAAATGACGAGGCGGCTCATTTGATACGGGCGAACTTCGCCGCTTATTGGCTGCTCGAGGTTGTTGATACCAGCCCCGTGTATGTTTGGATCCTGCATGTTACTACAGGTATTCCTGTTGGCCTGGCTGCCGGGTAGCAGAGCAGCTGCCTTACACTGATTGACTAGAGGTATTTTTGCCATGTTGCTGGCAAGGGAAGCCATTTTACTGGCGTGTGCCACTGTGTTCGCCATTCTACCGGCTATTCAACTTCTGTATAACTAAATATTCTGTGGCATTACCTTACATGAAGTAATCAATATTCTAAAATTTTTTTCACACAACCCTTAACCCCCCCCCCCCTCTTTCACCTTGGGTGCGCCTCAGTATTTTGAAACCAACTTGTTTCAGTGTCTTATGCGCACTTATGTAGCTATGCTTCGTTGTTATTGGCAGTGTGTCTCTCCTAAGTGACGTCTCTCATTTGACTGAGCCAATCGGAATAAGGTAACTGCACCACCACACGTCTGTGATTTGCGTGTAGAATCATAGCCATCTTTAGTAGCCGGCCGCGTCCTTAGATCTGGCAACCCTGCACACAAGGGTCATTTTATCACTTCTTTTAGTTCTCTAAAGGCAATGGCTGTATCTGATTCGTTATTTTGCCCTACATACCGGCGAATAAGAGGAAGCCACTGCCGTTGGCGAGACAAAAGAAGTGTGAAAATGAACCTTGTGTGCAGCGTTGCCAGATCTAAGGCCACGGCCTCGTACTAAAGACGGCTATGGTAGAACCCCAGGAGAAGGAATTTTGAAACGTCAAATCACAGACCACGAAGTATAGTACAGATGTGTACATAAGGCGTGGGCACACGTACACGTTGCGATGGAAACGCGATGTATGATCATCACTGTGCAATTTGATCGAGTAATGTACTTGCCGTGAGCTGCTAATGTATATGTGGTTTGGTGACCGAAGTGTTACTACTGGAGAATTTGTTCCTGGCATTCCGTGCTCTTCTAATAGAAGATAATACCAAGATGTATTTAAAGAAGACCAGGGTCTCTTTTATCAACTTACTTTGTGAGTGGAGCAATCCGTTTGTCGTTGAGGTCAATACAGACTTTATTACGATAATGTTCACAGTTAATAATATGGAAATAACTCACATTCTGCATTGGTTCCTAGTAGAGAAAGGAATATTTCGCCATTTCAATTTCCTTCATGTTGGAATTCAAATACACTATCCTGTGTATAATATACTCTATCCATTGTAAGGTTGCAGCTAAGTGAATGTCAATAACATTTTTGCACGGCGTTAATTTCATTTGAAAAATTGAAAAATACAAGGTAACTATGCTACGGCACATTCACAATGTGAGGAATCGAGATATAATTAAATTGCTTTGATTTATTTCGTTAGCAATTTTTATTTCTGCTGCAACCTTAAAGTGGACAGAGTAAAGGCCCACCATTTATCCATCACCTTCTACTCACTGGGACAGATAATTATGAACGAATAGACGGGCTTGAGTATGCATAGGACAATGGATACCAACATTCCGGTCACTGAACACGTTTATTTTCTGTGCTCCGAGGTGTGCGTGAGGACATCAATTGTACTAGTACATTTTTGGTCGTAAAATTATTTTCTGTGCATCAACTAAAATTATGTTTATTTTTAAAAGAACTTTACTACCTGTAAATCTTTCGTGCAGATGTTTACGGATGTTCAAATTATATTTAATTCAAAATGCGAGTTTATTTTAATTCATTTACTATATATAGAGATGATGGTATATCGCGAAAATTTTTTGCACCAACATAGCCTTGAAACAACTGACACACCGTAGCTGTCTGCAGACCAATAACAGGCATCAAATATTACAACAGCGGGATTCTTATTGGCTTAGTCAAATTGGGGCAACAGCTCCACATACAAGCGAAAGCCAGTTATCTTTTCATAAGCTGAGCGTATGTTGAAGTCTAGCAAATAGTCAAGTTTTCCCGCTATAAACCATCATCTCTAACTATATAGCTCTGTATATAATGAAAAATAAGAATACTTCTGACTAGTGTTACATAAACAGGTGTCCAATAATCTAATATCTTCTCGGCAAAAAATAGTCTATCGCATTACGACTAGCAGTTCAAATATTATCCTTGAATGAGCATCCCAGCAATTCGCTTGACATCTTAGGCTACATTTGCATTCATCTTAATTTGTTCGTTCATCCTTGTCTTACAGTCAAGAAGAAAAAGTTCCCCACGCGTGTTCGAAAAATTCGTCCTTCTCCTCTTTCACGTTATAGGCTGTGACGGGCGATTCCAGGCGGAATTCTACCCAATGACTGATCGCTCTGCTCTTGAGAAACTCGAGATTCAACTGCTGATGGATCTGTGCCTACGTTAGTCGCTGTTAGCTCATCTTCCAACCCGCGGTCAGCCCTGAATTTTTCCTGTCATAGAGTCAACTCTGTTGCTATTGAAATTTTACCTAAAGTTATCCAAAAACTTCCGCATGATTAGCACACCACACCAATCCTGGGTTAAATTGGAGACTAAAATGAAAGTGGCAAAATTTTGTACGACGGTAGTTTACATGTACGATGTGGCAACATAGCACTGAAATTAGTTCCCTTTTGCGCTCCACAGATATTTTAATTTTACGCCGTTCGCGATAATGTGAGCACTGCCTAACGTTTTCTTTCAGCCGTTTTGCAGTTATCTTTACTATTTTCAATATGAAAACTTTATTGTAACTAAAAACCAGTGTAAACGTTTCAACACTCTCAAAAGTTAACATTCATTGGCCCAATTAAATAAATATTTAATAAATTACAAATTCTGCTGTGTGCTCAGTTTACAATGAACAGCCTATATCAAACTTTTTCTGTTCTTACCTGCATATTATAGGTGCAAGTTAAAATCCCAACCAAGCTGTCCAAACATGGGTCTAGGTTTACTTGATGTAACACACATAAAATAATACCTGGGCGTGGAACGCAAGAGGGGACATTCTCTGCACAGTGTTGTCACATTTAACACGCAGTCGTCATTAAACAACATTTTGACACTAACATTTTCGTCTTCAATTTAGCCTAAGGATTTACGTGGTGTGACTTTTAAGCGTTTGTTTCTGTACACCCTGTATATATACATATCTGTGTGTGCGCGCGCGCATTTCTGTGTTATTTTGTGTGTGTACTCAAACAAAGGGAATTTAAGGCCGCGCACTTTAGTTTTGCAGTGGTTGCGAAAATAACGCAAAATAAATACATATATCAAAAATTCATTCTTACAGTTTTAACACTTATATATTGTAGTTTGTATCTGAATTTTTCTGTTGCAATACACCAAACGGATTTTTATTTTTTTTCCCCCTGAAATGTCACATATTTTGTTGTCAAAATAAGTCAAAATGAAGCAAAATAATTTTTTTTTGCTAGCAAACGGTACATTGTTTGAAAAACGCTCTGGCAAAATTGTGTATCGCATAACTGTACACAGTCTCAAAAATTTTTTCAAATCATTCGGTTAAATAATATTTGAGATAATTGTAATTGTTTGAAATAAATGAAAGATAACGTCCTTAACGGCATACCGTTGCAGTGAGAAGATATCAGCCCAGACATGGCAGCACATGAGTCGGTTTGGTTCCTATGCAAATGTTACAGTGATTCAGAATATTTTTATCTAATCATACATGTAACAAGAATGTGCGTACTTGGCATATGTTGCCGTTTGTCGGCGGGTTTTCTCCTGGCAATCCCGTTTCCTCCACGTTCTCACTCTACGGCTGCTACGCTCTTACCTCACTTTGCCCTCATTAGATCCTGACATCTCGCGGTTAAAACGCTAGTATAAATGTCTCCATATCACTCGACTCCAAATCTCTGTGTTCCACCCCATTTAAGCCTCCACCCGTTAAACACCTCTGTGTTGTTGGTTGCAGAATTAGCAGGGGTTCAGCGCTTGCTTCAGAGGCAGCAGATAGCCACGTGATAAATAATGCATAACGTACAATCCATATTCCTCTCTCATCCCCTACCCCTCCAAATCCGTTTTATTCTTTTAAATTGAAACAATGATTTTAGCTTTTCCAAATTTTATTAATAAATCAATGGAACGACTGTCATCACATAAATTTTACCGGCATATTAAGCTATTTCAAAAATTATTCTTAATATATTTACTCCAAGGAGACTTGAACTTAAAAATGTAATTTGTTTGTTTCTGTCTGCATAAAATGAATAAAACGGGAGTTTTATTGCTACAAATACCGAGTACAAATAAATATACATTACTGTCAGAGCACGATATCGGTTAAGGAATCAGATGTGACCAGTATTGTAATATAAGGAATTTGGATACTCTTTCAAACAAGAGATCAGGCAAACATTCATATGGAACACGACGTATCTTCTTTAGCGTGGTGTGTGTAACCTAGAGACGGAAGGAGGAGACCATCCACCATATTGATACGCAAAAAACACTGTTGGTTACCATAGCAACACGTATTGTGGCTGCTGTTTGTCCAACCACAACCTCATTTCTCAATACACCTACAGGAACAGCTGATTGCACTCCGCCATATTGTTACATGAATAAACAAAGTCGGCTTGACCTCAGGCCGTGTCTCAATTCAAAGAGTACTTTGTTAAGAAAGGAGTACCCTTTCGCATAACAGCAAGAGAGAGAGAGAGAGAGCGCTATTGTTAGCTCTCTGGTGCTCTCGCTCTTTCCAATTGGGATGATGCTCTTTCGTATTTGTTGACAAAAGATGCAGAGGTTACAAGAGCGTAAATTATTTTTAATACAAGTTTTAAATACATTAATTACAGGCGTCGTATTTCAAGCATGGCATAGCTGTTCATTGGAGATGCCAAAATATTTTATTTTGTGTATTTAAATGCATATTTTAGCAGAAAAATGTTACCAATTTCTCGCCCTAAGTAACTGTTTATTGGAAATAACTATTTATGTACAAATATAAAATATTTGCAATATATCACGCACGTTTCTTCTTTCACCTCAACCCATAGTTAAAATCAAGATGTAGTACGCCAGAGAGCACGAGAGAGCGAGAGCGAGTATACAACTTTGTTCTCTCGCTCTTTCGTACTCTCGGCGAACAATTGAGACAGGCAGAGAGTGCTCTCTGTGACGTAGTTGTGACGTATTTACGACAGCGAGAGCACGAAACAGCACTACTACAGGTTACGAATTTCTCATTGATGATTTTGCAAGGGAAATATTCTGCCACCAGTTGCGCTTGTGTCGGAAAGTAGGCGACGAATTTTGCCGATGTCGGTACCGAGGATTCACGAATATGACGTAATTAAGAACTAACCTTAGCCTAGGTCACGCAACCGGAGGGGAGGAAGCAGACTTCCCATAATCCCACTTCTTAGTCCTGTTAAGGTTAATTATATTACAGGTTAGAAAGAAAATGTTTTCTTATGATTGAGCTTGGCACAGGGAAAATTTCTGCCACTAGTTTCACTTGAATCGTTAATGTAATAGATAAATACGAAACCGTAGTAAAATGAAATTTAAAAACTTGGAAATGATAGAAGTCATATAATTTAATTTTAAAGTGAAAAGAAACCGATTTCGCGTTTTAAATTATCAACTTAATACAAATTAAAATTCAGGAAAGCTCTGTGATTAGACAGTTTGGTGCACTGCCGATACCAGCGCTCAAACTGCAGAAATTTTCCCTATGACAGACTTATAACATTGATCTTTCTAAACCTGTAGTAGAATTAACCTTAGTCCTATGTAAGTTTAATTCGTGAATCCTCGGTACCAACCTCGGAAAAGTTCGTAGTTCGCTTACCGACACCAGCACAATTAGCTGGAAAAAATTTTCCTTACCAAACTAACAACATTGAATTCTTAACGTGTAGTAATATTAACTTTACCTCAGTATAGGCTGTCAATGCTCCAGCTGTATTTTCTTCCCCTCTCCGTGTAGTTTAACAATTTTTATTTATTAAAACTATTACCGTAAAATGAGTTTTCGAAGGTTATGTTTCCTTACAGCTAATTTAAAAATAATGTACACTTTAGCGTAGCTGTTTTATGTTTGGTCCTTACTACATTTACCAACTTTATAGGGTTCTCAATGTAAAAGTTATCTGGATTAATATATACATAAACTGCAGTTTGTTTGGAAACAATATCTTAAAACTTATCCACTGTGAATTTATTTGTTTTAACGTGCATGTATAGTCTTTAAACTCAGTGGTTTCGAGTTTTGTGGCCAGTAAGTACATAGAATAACGTGGCCACTGCGGGGTTGCGCTCAGAAGCGATGGGAAAAGGAGGGAGGGTTGTTTTCCCGCGTCACTCACAGTGAGTGGTCACAGAGCTGATCGGAGCGCGACGGTTGACGTGAGTAGTAGGAGCGTGGTCGTTCCGTTACACATGACTCGCACCAAGAGAAGTAGCACATCTGCGACACTCAGTTGGCATCCCTGCCGCGAGCTCCGGTTACTGCCCCCGCCCCGTGACGTTCCACTCGGCCAGAGATTTATCAGATCCACTACTTCGTCAACTTCTTTGCAGTACTTGCACTGTAAGAAATTTCACTAAATAGTATTGGACGTTTTTAACCTTTACACAACGCTTCAGCTTGTAAGTAATCTGTAGCAAATGATTAATATTGTTACTATACAATTCTGGTGACGTCAGTTTAGCATACATTGATTTTTTTTGTAAATATAGAGGAATGATGCCATTGCTGCATGGGAAACCAATTTACCATACCTACTTTCTTAACGTTCGTATACAGCGATGTGCAAAATTTACAAAAAAAAATTTACAGTGTCGTACAACTTCTAGATAGTACTTGTAATAATATTTTCATAAAATTAAGTTTTTAAACCTGATAGTTTTTTTTTGTGTAATTACGTGTTAAAATCAACATTTTAGTAACTACTATTTTAAACACCTGCAGTAAAATAACTTTTCAATCATAGAAATAAGATAATTCACGGTAAACAAAATGTAATAATGTAATTAACATAAATAGTATTTCCCATACGGCTATAAATGCACATTAATGGAAATATTTATGGTTTTTTATATTATTATTAATTTTATTATACATTAACATTTCATTTGGTAACATTAAAATTTTCTTTAAGTACTTCACGATGTTTTTCCCTGCTAACGAAAACCGTTATTCTTAAGGCAATAAGCTCCTGCCTTCATGAATTTGCCTAATTCAGCATTCATTTCCAATTTAAATGCACTGCCGTCATTCTTTATTACTTGCGTCCAGTTAACTCAGGAATGAATTCAATTGCTAAATATGGGTTATAATAAATGACGCCAGCAACAATAAACAAGTAGTGACCACTTTACAAACATAAAACAAATAGTGGCATTTTGCCATTGCAATAATTTTAAGAAACATTTTGCAAATTATAAATACAAATATATAAACATTAAATAAGAAATTTTATTTGTGGTTAATACAAAAATTCATGTATTTGTTCATTAATTTATATTAAATGGGTATGGTAACTGTTTCCTCCTACACAATTTACTCACTTGTATATATACACGCATTTGTATATACACAGTTATTGGGATAATAGTTTCCTCTCTACACAATGCCCACATCGCATACAAGCTGTGATTTATTAACACTAGCCCAGTCTCCCTTGTGCCTCTTTATTAGTGTGTTTGATGAACGTGAAAATAGTCTCGACCTCCAACACAGTGGACTAGCAAGAAATATTCGTCGGTACAGTAGGTGAGTTCTGAGTGGATAAGTAAGAATAAGCATAATGAAACTCGAAGTGCAGCAGACGATATAAATTATTCTGCTCTTGACAGTTACCAAGAATGTCGCTGTATGATTTCTGTCAGTGTATAATAGTGGGCGTATGCCATACACTAAAATGGTTTCGATTAGCCACGTTTATTTTTGTTCAAGGTCAAACGGAGATACAAGAGTAAATCTACCAAATATTTTTTGCCTGGCAGATTATACTGGACCAAAAAAAAAATACTTTTATCTCACGATTTGTTTTTTTCGTCTCACTCAAGTGTATATATTTTCATCTAATCCGTTCTTAGTGACAACACTTACTTTATCCGGGCAAATCATGATATGGTTACTGTGATACTCGACGTCTGTGTTTATAAGGTAGACTCGCAAAACGTGTAAGAGTTTAAATTAACCAACCACTGATGTGAACGCTTGCAAAATGATTTGAATAACAATCTGTTACGAAATATTTTTAGCGAAAGTCAGCTGTCCTTATCGTTCAGTAAGTAGATCGTGGTATCATTTTTTTAGTAAATTATCTTATCGGTGTAAATGATACAGTTCTTATTTAGGTAAAATTTACAAAAGCGTGAAAAATCTCTGAGGAAAAGCTAAAGGATGAAGTAAAACTACTCGACGAAAGTATCTTCAGTAGTAATGCTCATTACTTGAATTGTATTATTAGAGTCTCGGAAATTTCGCGAGTTCATTTTAGATGTAGTTAGATTTCAAACTCCCGTACACTTTTAATAACCTTTGCGATTGGATTATATAAACCAGAACTCTTCCTTGAGGACTATGAACCAATAACAGACATGCGTGAAATCACTCACCGTCTCCCGCACTATCTTGTCACGTGTGCAACTAGCCTCTCTCTGGGGCAGCAGACAATGTACAAGTAGTGTGCACAGGACTGTGGAGTCCAGCCAACAGGTCGTTGAACCCACGACATTTCCTGATCTCTAACAGTTATGAAATTGTGTAGTCGCGACAGCCTCAAACCGAATGCATTACAACGCAAGAAGTGCATACAGCTCAATAATTAGAGACCGGACAAATTCGACAAATCCCGGGTTCACTGACCTGTAGGCTAGCTTCCAAGAGTATATGTGCACTCAAGTAGACAACAAGCTGGTCATTGGCTGCTCGCTGGCAGCACAATGATACCACGTGACTGGGCCTGCATTCAATTGCTTCTTTATTATTGGCCCAGCTACGTCCATGAGGTGCCAAATTAGTAGGGACCTCTGATTTTCGTGAAAAGAATTTTGTCTCACTTTGTTTCGGTACCTTATGTGCACATCTGTACTTCTTCTTCGTGGTCAGTGATTGGATATTTTAACCCTCTCGGGCCTTGGGATTCTACCGGAAAATCACTGACGTGTGGTGTTGCAGGAACGTTATTGTAATTGGCTCAGTCAAATGAGATACGGCTCTTTACATAGACACTCTGCCAATAGCCATGAAGCAGAACTGCAGATGTGCACTTAAGACACTGAAAAAAAAGTAGGGTAAAATTCTTTTCGCGAAAAATAAGGATCCTTGCAAAATAATCAAGAACCAATATTGTGACAGGGCAAAGGTACTATATTAGTTTGGACCGTAGCTGTTTCCAAAATAAAACGCGAATTATTCAGGTCCCTATTGAACGAGGTCAAACCAAGCGGAAGAGGAAGAAGCCCCTAAACAGGAGGCGTGCAAAGAGGAAGCCATCAACTTTTCAGCAACTGCAATCCGTTGCCTCAAACAGACGAGAACCGACTGGAAACCTATAAATACGCGTTTCATTTGGCCACTTCCCAGATTCCTGCACGCCACAGTTGTCCCCGTCGCGAACACGTGACATCAAAGCAACGTGCATCTGTGCATCATCATGTCGTCGCGTGTACGTCGAGGATTTTACTTACAAGAGAGGACCGGAAAAGTTCGCTGGTTCATTTGCCTTTATGGCAGCCTCCAAGAATTTCTGTGCACTTGACCAGACAGCACTCTCTCATCGGCTGCTTGCTGACACAGGCTAAGAATATTTCGCGAGTTCAACGGCCAACGTGCTAGAATCCATTATCCTGTGTATACCGAACCCCTACAATTTGTCCATTACCTGCTACTCATTCAGACACCAGACAATGGACGAATAGACGGGGCATGAGCATGCATAAGACATCGGATTCTAGCATGCAGGCCATTGAACTCACGAATTTATCCTAGCCCTAGTGATAACACATCATTAGGGTCGTGAACCATCGGCTAAAAGAATTCTTCTATAGATTGTTTCAGTGACTTACGTACACATCTGAACTCTGCCTCGTGGTTTCTGGTGGCAGCAGGTGCGTGAAGTGACGTCTCTCATTCCACTGTGCCAATCACAATAAGATCACTGCAACACCACATGTCTGTGATTCGCCAGAAGAACTCCAAGGCACGTGATCATTTAAACTTCAAATCTCTGAATATGAAGCAGAGTAACAAATTTGCACACCAAAACAAATTGAAGCAAATATATTTTCGCGAAATGTTCGTGGTCCTACACGTGATATTTAGTTTCTCCTTTGTAGTTGGCTTAGCACCTTCCAGGAAGTGTCCAACGAGTAGGGATCTGAAAACTTCGCGTCTTGTTTTGTCCAGAACCAAGAGTCAAAACGTAAGTCTGGGTTGCGCCCTCAGTTATTGGCTTTTGACTGATTTGTAAACACAGGAAAATTTCGCGGGTTAACAGATCCTGTAGGCTAACTAACCTCTAAGAATATCGCAAATAACAGACGTGCATTTTGCAGTAACTTTGTTGTAATTCGCACAGTCAAATGAAAGATGTCACTTCATATATACATGCTGCTACTAAATACTAAGCAAAGCTAAATTATGTGCGCGTATTGTACTGAAAAAAACTAGGACGAATTTATTTTCATGAAAAATTCATAGCCCTAACTGTCGAGTATTTAATCACGCCACAGTAGAACATTGGCTACGCGTTGTCACAGTGATTCCACATGATTCTACAAGCTCTGAGTTGCTTCTTTATTATTGGCTCAGCGCACTCCAAGAGATACAAATATGTCAATAACCAATCATAAACGTAACACAAATTTACATTTGTCACAGTCCTAGCTTGTACCTGAAAGTAATCGCGAATTTTTATGTTCCTGCTGATACAGTTTCCGGAGTCTGATAGAGGGAACATGTGCGACTTTCAGCGCGTCCAAGGTTGTTCCTGTGCTCAGGTACTTACAGACAACAGTGTTACTCAGTGTCACGTCTATATTGCTCCCTTGTGTTGCAGTGTGTGTCACGGTAGAGGGCTGCTGAGAAGACGGAGAGTTCTGCCTGCACTGGTTTCGACCTGAGCAACTTCGTGATCAGAAATTGGGTATTTTCAATTCTCGTCGTCTTGAGGTCCTTCGTGTCGTGTTGCAGTAATCTTATTTTTAGAAGCCCATATTTTTTTTTTTTGTAAAAGGACTTCTGCATCAGGATCTTATTGACTAAAGTACACTCTGCTTATTTATGTTTTTTTTTTTTTTTTTTTAATATTTCGCTTTAGTTTTCTTTTACAGACATCTACGTTGCAGTAGAGTGTTTCCAAAACACTAAATCCAATGTTACATTTGTACTACGAATACTATTGTATCTCTGTTCTCTCGACACGCCATGGATAACTTCGAGTCAATCACATTCCTACAAGTGAACCGTTATCGAATCCCGTACAACCTGGCCTGGGGTAAACGGGAAGCTATCTGGGGCAATAGCCAATGAAAAACCAACTGAGGCTCGCCAGTACAGAGTGGAATGGAGTCTAGTTTACAGGACATTAAACAAGTGATTTTTTCCTGTCCCTACTTTCTTGGAATTACTTCAGATAATATCGCTGGTACAGTGACAGCGTTTTTTTTTTTTTGCTACAACTTTGCTGAAATTTCAGTCCAGTTTAAAATAAGTGACAAATAATTGACTATTCACGTTCATTCCATCGTAAGCATTTTACTGGTTCCTAATTGTCATGTAATAAAGTATAGAACCGAATATATTGGGAATTAATGGGTGGAAATGTTATATTTAAAACCTTGTTCATGTGACTTTCTGTCGCAGTTGGGTAACATTTTGTCAAGTTCATCCTTGAGGAATCTAAACCTAGAACAAATATGCATAAAACCACTCACTGACTCCCGCGGTATCATATCAGGTTACAACTCTCCACTCACTGGAGCAGCAGACAATATACAAGTATATGATGACAGAGTGTACACAGGACTTTGGAGTCCAGCCGGCTGGTCGTTGAACCCGCGAAATTTCATTGCTTTATGTGCACAGTGATAAGATGTTTCTAACTCTCAGAGTATGTTACAAACATACATCCATTTTAAATGTTTATATTCAGCACATAGATAAGGAAGTTAAGAATGTCCCGCTGCGCCTTATGGCGCCTTATGATTATGAGGGAACACGTGACTTTTATATTTTGCTGATACGAAGTAAATCTATGTCACAGACATGTGGTGTCACAGTAATCTTTGCTCTGATTGGTACAGTCAAATGAGAGATGTCTCTGTACTAAGTCACACTGCTGATAACCATAGAACATAGCTGTAGATGTGCACACAAGGTAATGAAACAAGGTGGTGCTAAATTCTTTTCACAACTTTTACAGTTCACCACACGTGCGGTATTTCGCAGCTGAATTTCTACGTATTCAAATTACTTTGTCAACGAAGTCATTAAATGCTTTGAGTTTTAATAACTGAGTTCGTTCTAAATTACTGGGGTCTAATCCCTGAAGGGCGTTACGAACGAGACGTGACCCAATTGCAATATGTATGTATTAGTATTGCGTATAATTAGCCGTGGTCTAGGGTGGCTCTAAATAAATCCGTAGAATTTCTAGGTTAATATGATAAACGCTGAATGTAGGTGAATTTTCACAGATTTGTATTTAATGTGCATTTAAGAATTTCGGTAATTATCTCTGGTAAAATGCGATCATAAACTTAAATTACTCTAATTCAAGACAAACGTGTGAGTAATTGTATCTTTGAACAGCTGTGTGTACTGTGATAGTTTAACGAGCCGTATACGTATATCATGAGTAGGGCCGGGTAGTTTTCGCGAGAAGATTTTTGCCCCACTCTGTTTCAGTATCTTACGTGCACAGTTGCAGCTCAGCTTCGTGATTAGTGGCAGAGTGTTTTTGTGCAGAGTTATTATTCATTTAACTGTGCCAATTAGTATATGAATAACTGTTACACAACACGTCTTTGATTTGCGGTTTTAACCTCCAGACGTTGTATGTTACGGCATCCAATCGCTGACCACAAAGCAGAGATGCAGGTGCGCACGTAAGGCACTGAAACAAAGTGCTGCAAAAATCTTTTCGCGAAAACTACCGGGCCCTAATCATGAGTATTCCAATAAATAGTAACACAGACGGGAAATAGCGTGGCGGCTCATTTGATTAATCCCTACTCCGTCGCTTATTGGTTGCTCGAGGTTATACCAGCCCCGTGTATGTTTGGTTGCCGGGTAGCAGGGCAGCTGCCTTACGCTGATAGGAAGCCTTGGTGTTTCCGCCATGGTGCTGGCCAGGGAAGCCATTTTGCTGGCGTGTGTGACTGAGTTCGCCGTCCTACCAGCTAATTTACTTCTGCATTCGTAATTAGTAGGGATTGGAAAATTTCGCGAATTATTTTTATAACAAGCTTGATTTCGAACATGTATATGTTTCGATGACGTCTGACATTTGACCATATCGCCCTGAAGATCTTTGAGCAAATTAAAACTTGAGGGAAAACAAGACTGCAATTTCGTTCTATCAGTTACTGGATGAAATTTGCAACTCACTGGAGCAGTAGCTCATGAACAAATTGTCGGGGTCTGAGTATGCACAGGAATGTGGATACAAACGTGCAGGAAATTGAACTCGCGAAATTTTCCAGTCCCTTCTAATTAGTCTGCGACCAAACACAACAGTCACGATGAGAATTTTATTTCTGGGGTGGCGGGGCTTAGATAAAGAAGTTTCAAGGTTGAAGATCGGATGGAAGAGGGGGTGGGTGGTTAGGAGGGGTAACGTTTCCTGCACAAAGCGGCAGATGCCTTCCTCCTGATCCCCGGCTGAAGATGTTCTTTAGGGAGCAGAGGCGAACTCGGCAGAGGCAGGAACCGAGATGAAATCTTAATAAGTGACGTGAGAGGAGGAATATTTTGCCCTGAGGCTCGGGCGGAGTGCCAAGGTTATGGTCGGAAACCCAGGGGCCTATTAATATCTCCGGTAAGTAGTCCCTGCTCCCGAGGGAGACTGCAGAGTTTGAGGAATTCCAGCGAAATCCATCCTCCCGGCCTGGCACACGCAACGGGAATTCTCACGCGTTTCTCCTAGTTGGAAAATTCAGCTGCAAAACGTCCTCGAAGTCATTCGCGGATTCATTTCAGGAAAAGGTAAAATCATGATGATCTTTAGTAGAAGGTCGTAGTCTTGAATGTGGCAACGCTGCATCGGGGGAGTGCTGCCGGTCGATCATTGGCTGCCCTAGTCCGTGTGGACGTGTACACGCCACTAAAGATGCACGTACAACTCTTCAGATACTAGGGCAACCAAATAGTTACAGACAACACGTCTCCTATGCAGCGTTACAACATTTAAGCTACCGGCCCACTAATAAACAGGAAGGGCCCATAATTTTTCGTGAAAAAAATTCTGCAACAGTTTGTTTCAGTGCATAACGTGCACATATGAAGCTCTGCTCCGTGGTTACTGGCAGAATGTATTATTGCACAGACGTGGCTCATTTGACTTTGCCAACAGGAACATGGTTACTTCGACACCACGGGTCTGTGATTTGCGGGTAGAACACTAGACGCTGAGAGTTAAAAACAGCCAATCACTGACCATGAAGCAGGGCTGCATATGAGCACATAAGGCATTGAAACAAACTGTTGTAGAATTCTTTTCGCGAAAAATCGTGGGCTCTATTAATAGACGATGGTGAAAGATGAGTGAGAGATTTCGGTCAGCGTTTAACATCGAGGTTTACAGCGCTGGTGAGCGATGACATGAGATGAGTACGAAGAAGCGCCGGAATGAAGGCACGGGGGGAAAGTGGAATCTCCGAGAAAACCCACCGACTAACGGCATCGCCTGGCACGATTCACACATGCAAAAATCCGGGGATCGACCCCACCATGAATCGAACCTGAATCGCCTTGGTAAGAAACCAATGGTCTGACTCTTCGGCCACCGCGACTCCCAAACAGGCATGGTAGAATACAAAAAAAATTAACAGTTCTCAATTTCCAGCTCGGTCATACTTTATTAGTAGGGCTAGGAATATTTTGCGAGCTCAACGACAATAATGCTAAAATCCATTATCCTGTGTATACCGAGGCCCTACCATTTGTTTACCTGCTACTCTTTCAGACAGCAGACAATGAACGAATAGACGGGTTTTAACATGCACAGGACATTGAATTCGCGAATTTTTCCTAGCCCTATTTATTGGACACTTCTCGGACAGGTTTGAGTCAGTTAAAAAAAAAAAAAAAAAACAATACCTAAACCTGAAATATCTGCAAAGTAACTGATTTTTGGTGAAGAGAATTTTACACCAACTGATTTCATTACCTTACGTGCACATTTGATTTCTTCTTTATGGATTTTAGCAGTGTATTTATTTTGTGTAGAAACGTCACTCATTTGACTGTGCCAACCATAACAACGTTACTGCGACACCACACGTTTGTTATTTGCAGGTAGAACACTCCAAGATAATGAGAGTTAAAAATGTGCAATCACTGACAGTGAAGCAGAACTGCAGATGAGCACATAAGGAATCCAAACAAGTTGGTGCACTATTCTCTTCTCCAAAAATATTAGGCGCTACCTATCTAGTTAAGATTTAAATATATGTACCTGAACACATAATACAGTGAAGTATATCTAGCCTGCATGTCACTGTACTCGTGCGCTTTGATTACACTCTGGGCTAGCAGAGATGAGAGAATAGTACAGCTGGAGCATTAGCAGCCTATACTGAGGTCAAGCCCAATTTGTTTATCCAAGCAGCAATATGGCGGAGAGCAATCAGCTGTTCCTGTATGTGTGTTGAGAAATGAGGTTACGGTTGGCCAAACCACAGCCGCATTATACACGTTGCCGTGGTAACAAACAACATATTTCAGGTACCAATATGGCGGATGGGCTCCTGCCCCTTCCGTCTCAAGGCCTCGTACCCGTCGTCCTAAGACGTGTGTTATGCTCCATCTGTATGTTTCTCTAATCTATGAGTACTAGCATTCGGGAGTTCCCGTGTTCGATCCCCGTCTCGGCAATCCTGATTTCGGCTTTACACGGTTTCCTGAAATCGCTTCAGGTAATTGCTGGGATGGTTCTATTACTAAGGCCATTGTGGATCCTTTTTCTAGATTATGGCCTTGTATATAATTCTGTGTACCCGTCTTCAATGACCTCGCTGCCAATGAGAAGTAAAAGGCCCAGTAAAAATAACTGAACTCGCAGAATGTCACTGTTCTAGTTTTCAGATGGAACTGTAACAGCCTGTCTCATCAGTCCATCATCCGAGTGTCCGCCTAGCGAATTTCAATAACACGTCGACCGTCTATCGTTTGCTTAGTGTCAGAAAAAATAACAGAAAAATATTTTTTAATTAAATATATTTTGAATAATAGAATTTATTTACAAATATGTGTGCACCTGAAAATAACTTTAAAAAGTAATTTTAGGCTATATAGCAACAGCCAAAACAAATGCATGGAAACAAAATACAATAAAAAGAAAGCACGTAGCGGTAACAGGGAATAAATTACTTTTCCACGGAACATGAGGACACGTATTGAAAGCTGTATTTTCATTTGTCAGAAAGTTAAAAGTTGGAGTTTGATGAGCTTTTCGGCGGATGGAATTATTATTCATGTGACTGACAGACAAATGACGGTCGGGCGCGTCAGGCTATTGTAACTCCAGCTTCGGGACTTTAAAATGAAAATCACAATTTCACGTTGAACCGTTATTATCGGCAGGAAATTTATTGGGTTCAACGCCCTGCCAGCTAGAGTGCAGAGGTTGTTGAACTTGCGTAACTTCTAGGTCTCGACTTAAACGCGTGAAAATTTTACGGGTTCAGTAACCTCCATTCTAGACGTTATAGTCTTATGTACACTCATAAGCTGTTTTAAAATGGCTAATATCTGCAGGCAATAATTTTTTTCTAAACCAATTTTGAGTCGGCTTGTAACATTGCTAAAGACCCTTATTTATTTAAGAAGATTTTTAACTCCTTTACGCGTTAGTTATTTTCGCGATTGGATAACTGTTAATGAAATTCTTACTTGAAAACTGTGAACCAATAGCAGACCTGCATGAAAACACTCACTGACTGCCGAGTTACCTTGTCATATGTACAACTGGTCACTCACTGGAGCAGCATACGATGTCCAAGTATATGAGGACATAGTGTATATAGGACTGTAAAGTCCAGCCGGCTGGTCGTTGATCCCTCGAAATTTCCAGGTCTCTAATCATTGGCGTATGTGCACATCTGCATTTCTTCATAGTCAGTGATCAGATGTTTTAACTCTCAGCATACGTTACAAACATACGTCCATTTTTATATGTTTATATTCAGCACACGGATAAGGAAGATAAGAATATCCCTCTGCGCCTTATGGTTGTAGGGGAACACACGATTTCTATATTTTACTAACACAAAGTATCGATGTAAGTCCTATTCTTCTGTTATGGGCATGGCCCCGAGTTTCTTCGCATTTAACGACAATTATTTTTCAAACATAAACGGGAGCCGATATCGTAATATCGCTTCGTAACTTTGTTATGGCTGATTTAAATGGCATACTCTAATTTTGTCGAGCCAGAAGAATTCAAAATAGTTTCTAATTAGTTAATTAACGAAATTTCATTTTAATTGATAAATTAGCTCTACTCATCATACAATTTGTCTCGAAAAATTACATTGCATAGTAAAACCAATTTGCAAAAAAAGTTACGAAGCTATTTTACGATATCGACCCTCGTAAGCATTTTAAAAAATAATTCTCTCGAAAGCCGAGAAACTCGGGCCCAAGCCCTTAATATAGTGAAAACAATCCAGTTAGGTTGTCGGTGCGATCTCGAATGTTCCTTTAACAGTCTGTTGTATGGAATGAGCCAAGTACTTTATTCATTCTACGTAACAGACTCTTACTTCTGCATAGCAAATTGTTGAAGGAACAGCCCAGATAGCACCGACTACAAAACTGGACTGTTTTCCCTATTTAATCATATGTTGCTGAGAATACTGCACTAAGGCAGGTTCAGAACCAACGGGGAAGGGGGAGGGGTGATGAAAACAACGACGTCTTCCGAGGCCGACTAGTTGAGCTGGAAATTTTTGATGAAAATAATTATGCAACATTTTATTTAAATGCCTCATGTGCACATTTGCAGCTTTACTACATGGTCAGTGATTGGCTGTCGTCGTGCGGCTCTACCCGCAAATCACAGACGTGTGGTGCTGCAGTAACCTTATTCTCATTGGCACAGTCGAATGAACTACATATCTTCACAAATACACTCTGACAATAGCCAAAACAGAAGTGCAGATCAGAGCGTTATGCAGTGATACAAAATGTTGCATAATTCTTTTCACCAAAAGTCTCCAGCTCTACCGACTAGGCGAGGGGATTCTACCACAGACTAAATAGTAATACAGACGTGAACTGACGTGGCGGCTCTTTTGATACGGGCGAACTTCGCCGCTTATTGGCTGCCCGGAGCTGTTAAGGGCGGGGTCTACCGCAATTTTCATCATCATTTTTTTATTTTGTATTTGTACCAGATATTTTTTTCTTAATTTAGATACAAAATGTGACAAAATTTGGCTCTAATGAAATTTTTTTATCTCTCATAGTTTTCGCGTAATGGCTTGTTGAAGTCATATTTTGCATGTTTCCGTTTTAAGGACTATACTAAAACCAACTGATATACCAAACTAAAAAAAAAAATTACAGTGGATAAAGACATTGCGGGTTACATTGAATTGCTCATAAAATTAAAGAATAAAAATTATTTGAATTATAAAAAAATATGGCATTTTTTTAATTTTAATTTTCAGTTTCAGCATTTTTTTTTTAATTCATATAATTTTCATTCTTTAATTTTATGAGCATGTCATTGTAGCCTGTAATGTCTTTATCCACTGTAATTTTTTGAGTTTGGTACATCAGTTGGTTTTAGTGTAGTCGTTAAAACGGAAACATGCAAAATATGACTTTAACAAGCCATTACGCGAAAACTATGAGAGATAAAAAAATTTCATGAGAGCCAAATTTAGTCACATTTTGTGTCTAAAATAAGAAAAAAATATCTGGTACAAATAAAAAATTAAAAATGGTGATGAAAATTGCGGTAGACCCCGCCTTAATAACAACCCCGTATATGTTTGGCTCCTGCTTTTTACTACAGGTTCCCTATTGGCCTGGCTGCCAGGTAGCAGGGCAGCCGCCTTACGCTGGTTGGCGGTAGGTGTATTCGCCATGTTGCTGGCCAGAGAAGCCATTTTGCTGGTGTGTGTGACTGAGTGCGCCGTTCTACTGCATATTTCACTTCTGTATACCTAAATATTCTATGATTCTGAGGTGGTTTGCCATTGCCTTCCACAGTATGGAGAGCCAGTCCTGAATCCAGAGAGGCAACTGTAAATATTGACCTCCCGACCGGGAATCAAACCCGAGACCTTGGGCCCAGCAGCCAGGAGCTGTAATTTAAACACGTTTATGGGATGTACAACAATACTTTTCTTTCAGTGATACATTTGTTGCTGTGCTCAGCTGTTCTAGGCACGCAGAGGGACAGAAGCGTTTAAACGGTGCGGGACGGGCCGACAATCCCCTCGCCTAGCTTTAATCGACGCAGTCCGCAGTATCGTGTTAATTAACACAGGCCCCGCTTTTACCAACCAGGTGAGGGTGTAGTTCGGGGAGGAGGGCGAGTGTGCTAATTAGTCCGTTCTGTCCCGAACCAACGGACAGGGGCTGTCGCATCGGCTTATTTGTTGGCGGGACCTAGGTTGAGCTGTGGCTACCTCAATCCCCCTCTCCAATACACTTTTTTCACATTCCCCTAATACCTATCACCCATCACAAACCATCCCTTAGAGACCAATTACCTCCGACGTTGTCCCAATTGGCACTTTTAGTTAACACCGAAAAATAAAGTTGCCCGTTGCGTTTTTTTCTTCGTTCGGCTACCCGCCAACCTCCAATCGATTTAGAAACGTAGACAAATTATATCATATCGGTAGAAACAGGAAAAATTCTCAGGTTCACAAACAGCTAGATTAATCTCCAAGAACGCATGCTACTCATGTAGATAACAGCTGGTCATTGGCTGCTCGTTGGCAGCATATCGATACCACGTGATTGATCATGCATTCAATTGCTTCTTCTTTATTGGCTCAGCGCAGTCCAGGAGGTGCCACATAATTCAAGGACCAATTGTGAAAGTGAAAAGAAATTATATTAGTTTGGAATGTAGCTTGTTCCCAATAGAAAACATGCATTATTCAAGTCCCTGCATATGGGCCATATTCAAGTTATTTGACGTATTCAAGTACCTGCATATGGGCCATATTCAAGTTATTTGACGTATCGCACCTGCAATACAATATAGTCTGTCTCGTGTAACTTTCCATATTTTGACATTTCTCTTCTGAGAAATGTGTCTGGCATCCATTGTTTGGAGATTTAAATTTACCTGGTTTCCTGGAAAAGCACTGCCTTCACAATCCTGTTTACAAACACACTTCTCAGAAGCGAAATGTCAAAATAAAGAATACTTACACGAGACAGACTATACCAATGTCACTCAAAAATCGACACTTCTGAGTTGTGTATCATGATATATAGGATAGTTTTTCACGTAATGCAGTACTAACATAACCAAGAAACGCATTCCAAACATTAAAACAATTTGTTTCTGTCATATTGTTATGACTGCTGCAAGTTTAACATTTCTACTGTATGTTGCATTATGATGAACAACAGCAGTAATGTTTTACTGCAATACTATCATACTTTGTGTCGTGTTTATATTAAACTTTAACTAAGGACTCGGTTTTTCGCGAAAAGTATTTTTCCCCACTTTTTTTCGATGCCTTACGTACACGTCTGCAGTTCTGCTTCGTGTTAAGTAACTAACTAATTTAACTCTCACGAACCTAGGGATTCTAATGGCAAATCACAGACGCGTGGTGTTGCAGGAACGTTATTGTAATTGGCTCAGTTAAATGAGATTCGGCTCTTCACATAGACACGCTGCCAATAACCATGAAGCAGTAATGCATATGTGCGTGTAAGGCGCTGAAACAAACTGGAGCAAGCTTCTTTTCGCGAAAAAACAGAGGTCCCTAACTGTAATTATTTGACAAATCTGAATGCATGTATGTACAACTATATTTATCTCAAAATTACATTTTAAGTTGTGTTGTTATTACATTACGGGCGCTATAAATAAATTCAGGGTAGAACAAAAATTATTAAATAAACCAAAGGTGTATGATTAAACCAGAGTTGACATGTTCTTTTCTTTAAAAAATACGTTTTGCGGGAAGTATGTACAGCTAGAACAAGTGATTTTTTACTACAAGAATATTGTTTCAAGTTGTTTCAATGTCTTATGTGCACATCTGCAGTTCTTACACGTGGTCAGTGAATGGATGTTTTAAACTATCAGTACCTCAGGGTCGAGTGCAGAGTCGTGTGAGAAAAATCTTGAGGAAAAATTTAACTAAGGGGAACTTGAGTAACATCTGAAAATTTTTCGTTTGCATTACACAGTCAGGAAATTGATATTTCTCAGCTGAGATTAAGTGTTACCACAATATCCGCTGGATAAATAATTTCTCCTCGTGCATCGACTTAACGAATTTCGCAAAAAACTATGTTATTTTCTATTTATAATTTACAAAATTACATGACAGCGAGTTGATAGTTTATTTAGTGTTTCGCATAGTGTAAAGTTGAAAGAATGCAAAATAAATATGACAAAAACACGACGTATAATTGTTTATAAAATTGTATTTAGTATTTTTGTTTGAAAACAAAAGTTATATAAAATAACATGACATCTCTTCCACGTAAAAATGTACAACGAATATAAATTGTGTTGTAGATACCAGTGCGATATTTCCTTTACACCATGGTTATGTTCATCCTTTTAATATTACAAATAAATTAAAAATACTATTATTGAGAAAATCTTCAGGAGGGTCTGAGGAAACCTTAAGAAATTCTTAGTTTTTCCTTAGATTTTACTCACTTTTCATCCCTGCAATGAAAATTTTTCACGATTCACTCACTCAGGCCTTAAATTTTACTCAATATGACTGTGAAATCGGCCCGTAGGGTTATAATTGCAAAACCCATACGTGTAGTGTTTTAGTACACTTGTTTGGACTCGAGCAGTCAAATCAACGGAGTTCTTGCACAAAGTCACACTGTTACGAACCATAAAGCAGAGCTACATATGTAAATATAAGGCAAATAAAAAAAGTTGATACCAAACTGAAGGGCATAGTGAAAACAATGGTAACCCAGATTTTATCACAACTAAGTTATTCATACATAAAGATGTTAAAAAAAATACGACACTTAAATTGATACCAATAATGTTAATAATTTACGTGGTTTGTTTACAGCATTGTATGTAATTATAAATTATGAGTTTAACATTGTGTTACTGCATTTATTTAATACATTTACAAATGTTTCATGCCATTACTATTTTCCATACCTTTCATTGCTTTTTATCGAAAATCTATGGCTTTAGTCATACGTAATCTAGAGACGTGACTTGTTTATCAGGAAGGTTTTTATGTGGCACACCGACGTCGGTTATTCAAAGTCGCCAACAGATGCGATAAAAAAATAATAAATTTCAATTTTTTTTTTAAATTTAACGTATTTGTAGATAATAAATGCGTAAACAAACAGATAAATAGAAGGAAGGGTAAAACAAAACGCGAGCATACATGTACTCTGTTTCATATAGGCTAAGTTTGGATAAATTTGACAGCAACTTATGGGCAATAATTGTTTAGTAATTTGAGATTTGTTGCACAATGAAAGAAGTTTTTAGCTATGAAATAAACGTAAAATGTCCAATTCAGCATTTGTACTTCAAAGTTTGTCTTCTGTAGTGACACAAATAAAAAAATCTTACACATTATTGCCCATAAGTAGCGATCATATTTATGCAAACTTATATGAAATGGAGTATACAAAGCCTTCTTTCCTGTTGAATGAATCGTCAAAATAACGTAATTGTTCAGAAGGTTGAATACTCAACCTCACACAGCTTGACAGTTACCGCTTGCCAAACTTTAAACAAGCGGACAGATGAAATGATTGATGGTTTCTGATTGGCTGTGGTCACGTGACTGACGAATGGCTAATAGGCGAACAAACGAGGAGTGTTGTTGGTATTCCACCCGAGTATTTCAAGCTTTGTTCATTTTGTGAAGCCAGCCTCCATAGCGTTGTTGGCTAGGCACGGGACTACGGTGCGAGACGTCCTGGGTTAAAATCCTGTCTTAGGCGTGGCTGTTGTGTTGTCCTTTCACATCGTATCAACCTCGTCGTTTCTTATGACATCGTTGTTAAGGCCTCGCTCTTTTGTTCTGCAACGGTTTCGAATTTTTTTTAAAACACAAATTAATACCCTATATAAAAATCCATTCTGACAGTTTTAATACTTATCTATCATCGTTTGTATCTGAATTTTTCTGCTGCAATACACCAAACTAAGATTTACATTTTTGCCCCTTAAATAGCACATATTATGTTCTCAAAAAGTATTTTTTTTTGCTAGCAAATGGGACATTGCTAAAAAAAACTGTATTGCAGAATTATGTATCGTATGGCTGTACACAGTCTCAAATTTTTTCAAAGTATTTGGTTAAAAAGATATTCGAGTTATTTGCAATTTGTTTGAAATAAATGAAAGATTATGGCCTTAAAGGTTCATAAAACTCTCTCACCTCTCCTCATTTTGTGGATATACAATAAACGTAATGCGAGTTAAGTAGTTTCGTGAAAAAATGAATAATCGCAACATGCTGTAACGTATTTCATTCAAGATAATGTCAACAGGTTAACACGAAATGAACTACATTGATAATAGTTCCTTCTGCAGTGCTTTTCTAGTGTTTGTTTCCATATTGGTCCTAGCAGAGAATAGTCAGGTATACAGAAGTGAAATAGCCAGTGGAACAGCGAACTCAGTCACACACGCCAAGCAAAATGGCTTCCCTGGCCAGCAACATGGCGGAAATACCTTTTGCCAATCAGCGTAAGGCAGCTGCCCTTCTACCCAGCATCCAGGGTAATAGGAAACCTGTAGTAACATGCAGGATCCAAACATACACGGGGCTGGTATCAACAACCTCGGGCCACATCGTTATTTCACGTCTGTATTACTATTTAGTCTGTGGTTCGGAGGTGTTAGTCAAATACGCGCAAGAAATGTAAGTGCAATTCGTTGTACGGGTTGTAGTGCAGTTGAAGAAGATTCCTCGAGGCAAGATGTTCGCCCATATAGCCCATACATCGCACACACTCGCTGGGGAAAAACCTCCATCATGGTTGGCAACAAACAAAACATGGCTGACCACGAGAGTTGCTGTGTTGGCTCGCCTGCCAACCCTCGCAACGTGTGAGAAACCTCGATGCGGTTTCGTTTGTCTGTTCTCTTTGAAGCTGCCAGCCGCTTCCTTGTGTGATCACAACTCGGAATGCGAAAAACGAACCCTTACCGAAACTGCCCGAAATTTGTGTTCGACGGTGTTACATATACTTCCGCTATAAAATAATTGTTGAACACTTAAATAATAATAACAATAATAAAAACAATAATAATAATTCAGGGTATAGAGAAATACAATGGTAACACACAATTTTAAAATATTTTACTTTTACGCAGGAACACAATGGTAATCTCATACTGGACATTTCGATATAAGAGTGTTTATATTAGAGGCTACGCTATCGTGGCCTATCACACAAATACACACCAATGAAGTAGTTATATATATATATAATATGTGTGTGTTATTGTGTTGTTGCTTATTTTTCATTGGCTGTATACTACAGTAACTAAAAACATAATTTATAAACAATGAATTAAATTTACATTTATTTGTAATATTTTACCTTATCTGTGCATGTGCATAACTCAGTTGTGATACACTGTGGATTACCATTGCCTCTCCCCACGTCCTTCAAATGTGGTACACGCTGAAGACATCGATGTCAAGCGCTTACCAAAATCTGTCTCTCAAATATGATACATAGCTTATGTAGATATACAATTTATTAATGCGTAGCATTAATCTTTCAAAAATTTTACATTTAATTTTCAATTTATTAGTAGGAATCCTGATGGTGACCGTGTAGCCAATGGGTATTGACGCGGAAACGTCGCGGGTTCAACGACCAGCCGGCTGGACTCCACAGTCCTGTATACACTATGTCCTCAGATACTTGTACATTGTCTGCTGCTCCAGTGAGTAGACAGGTGTACGTGTGATAGGGCCAGGTTCACATACATGAAGTCTGTTATTGATTCGTAGTCCTCAAGAACATATTATAACAGACATCGTCCCAATCACGATAGTAACTCACATGCACAGGAGTTCGAGATTTAACTTCTCCTCAATTGAATTCGTAAAATTTCTGGAACTCTACCAATGGCTAAGGACCCCTGTTTTTTGCGAAAAGAATTTTGCCCTATTTGTTTCAATGCCTTACGTACACATCTGCAGTTCTGCTTCACGAATATTGGCAGCGTGTCTATGTGAAGAGCCATGTATCATTTGACTGAGCCAATTACAATAACGTTCCTGGCAACACCACACGTCAGTGATTTGCCGGTAGAATCTCAAGGCTCGTGAGAGTTAAAATATCCAATCACTGACCACGAAGCAGAAATGCAGATGTGCACGTAAGGCTCCGAAACAAAGTGAGGCAAAATCCTTTTCGCGAACAACAGGGGTCCCTACCAATGGCCACATAACACCATACTTACGACCACGGCCGTATCTAACGCCGTGTTTGTTGTTGACACAATGTTAAAACTGATGTTCTTACTAGTGCCGATTTTTGCCGAATATATCCGAACAAGAAAGAGCTGCCAACTTTAGGAAAATTCATGAAATTAATTTTTTTCTTCTCTCATGTCTGTGTACGTTTGAGACCTCTTGTTTCTCGTATTTTATTACCTCCGTTTTGTCTATTTAAATAGTGCGGTAGAACTTGTTAGGTGGCATTATGTTTTATGTTTACTCATTTTCCTTAAATCTGTCCATGAACACGCTGTGCCATTTCTTGCTTTTTTCTGCCATTATAATCCCTTGGTTTCCCTGTAAGTTAATTCTTAGAAGTTAAAGATCAAAAATCCGTACAGTAATTCATTACTTTAAGATCTGCCTTAAATTCTTTAGTTATTTTGTTTACTTCGGGTGGCCTTTGTTCTCTAGACATATTTATTGAAAACGACATTGTTTCATACAAAGTTTAGGTTACATATTAATTTGGTAAAGTATAAAGCTGAATCACGTCTTATTAAGTAAAGGTTCAAGAGAAACAATTAAATGGCTCGGTTTAACATACACATCGTGCCATCTGCTTAGACAAATTAACACATAAAATGTTAAAAAAATCACAAGAAATGTCGTACATATTTGTGAAACAAGTAAGAAACAAGCAAAGCATTCTCAATGTTCCTTATCATTAGGACCATGAATTTTTCGCTAAAAGGATTTTACCCAGTTTGTTCCAGTGCCTTACGTGCATATCTGCAATTATTCTACGTAGTCTGTGATTGGATGTTTAAAGTCTCAGTGTCTCGGGGTTAATCATAGACGCGTGGTGTTGCAGTGATCGTACTGTGATTGGTACAGCCAAATAAGTGACACCCATACACAAAGACACGTTGCCAATAACTACGAAGCAGAATTGCAGATGTGTACGTAAGGCACTGAAACAAACTGGGGCAAAATTCTTTTCGCGAAATACTCATGGCTCGACTCATCACTAGAGACCCGAAAAATTCGCGTTTTCATTTGGGCGCAAGGTAGAATTCCAACAACTGTATCTTTGTGTCACTTTCTCAAATGGCCTTTGACTTTTTTTGACATCTCCTGAAGGCCTCTGAGCCAATAATAACAATGTAACTAAAACATAAAGGTGTTCCAAAAAAAATTGTAACTGAAACATATCTACTAATAGTCAATATGTACGATCATAATTCCGGGTTTTGTTGCAGAGCTACCTGAGAGACTTTGGACATACCTCAGTACAGCATCCAAGATCGGGCATGGTGGTGCTCTATTGTTTGTGTACCCTGTGATATGTTTAGTATATGGACGTGTCAGCAATTCAGTTACAATTTTTTTTAAACATCCTGTACCTATATCACTTTAATAGCAAGAAGCTAATGAACATCTGCAGTCTGCTTCAGTTCTTAAAAATTCTTGCAGGTTAGCCTACAAGCATGGCCATCTTTAGTAGCAGGCCGCGGCCTTAGATCTGGCAACCCTGCACACAAGGGTCATTTTAACACTTCTTTTAGCTCTCCAAAGGCAATGGCTGTATCTGATTCGTTATTCTGCCCTACATACCGGCGAATCAGAGGAAGCCACTGCCGTTGGCGAGACAAAAGAAGTGTAAAAATGACCCTTGTGTGCAGCGTTGCCAGATCCAAGGCCGCGGCCTTCTTATAAAGACGGATATGCTACAGGTTAGTGAACCCACGAAATTTTCCGGTCTCTACTAATGGCGTAACTTATGATAGTAACGACGAACAAATATCAAGAAAAACCTAATTGATTGATATGTTACTGCGGTGCAACGTCTGGGTACAGTAGCTATTACTAGCACGTGTACAACTGTTGGTGACTTGCTGTTATGGGACAAGCAATGGAATTAAATACACACACATGCAGTAGAAGACATATTTGACGTGCTTTGCTCTTGCACTGCGCTACGTAGGTGCAAATAGCAGGTAGTGATATTTAACCGGGACCGTGGACAACAACTATATACTGGTTTTTACTTTCCAGCTAACGAGACTGTACAAAGAGCTTGTCACGAAGGACAGGCTACTTGCTCGCTATTGGCTGGGAGGGTGTAGCGTGTCGAAGAATGGAGGGTGAGGTATGTCAGAGAGGGAGACGGCTATAGTTAGAGATAGGAAATTTCGCGAACAGATTTTTGCAGCATTTTGTTTCAGTTCCTTACGTCCGCACCTGAATCTCAGCTTTATGGTCAGTGATTGGATGCCAGCGTGCAGGGTTTAAACCCGCAAATCACAGACGTGATGTGTGGCAGTTATCCGTGTCCTGATTGGCACAGTCAAATGAATAACGACTCTGCACGAAGACACTCTGCCAATAGCCATGAAGTTGAGCTGCAGGTGTACACGTAACACACTGAAAAAAGGGGGCAACAATATTTTCACCAAAAATTCCCGTCCTGAGGACACACTTAGGTTTGTCAAGCAGTAACTAGATACCAGGATAATTCGCATTTTCCTCTGACCACAAGCTAGAGTTCTCACAATTATATGTTCGGGTAAGTTTCCCAACCGGCTATTGACATATTTGACACCACCTGGAGGGTACAAGGCCAGTTATTGAGAAGCAACTAAATATTGGTCCAATCACGTAGTGCCACTGTGTCAGCGAGCAGCCGAGCAGCTGTTTTCTGATTGAGTGCAATGATATTATTGGACGCCAGCTCACAGGTCAATGAACCCGCTATAATTTTTCCTATCTCTTAAGAATAATATTTTCACAGGTACCAGTATAAATATACGAGTGAAATATTATCATCTGCATCTAGATGAGGATAAAAATGATGGATCGCTTCTAGGACCCACGGCAATAGATGATATCGGGTAACTTGATAGAGACTAAAATGATTGATATTTTATAAATCACGTTCAGCGACCGAAATGAACGGCCTAAGATAAAGCAGATTTCCTAGTACTCTGTGGCTGATATGGAAAATTCGATAAAGAAAGAGAGAGAGAGAGAGAGAGATAGCCGCATCTCTAGGTAGCATTATCAATTGTATTTCGCGTAGAGACTCGGTGGCTTTCCTGGAACTAGAGAGTGAAATCGTTAATTGCAGCAGCAAAATTATCATAAATTGAATTAATTACGTTCGCTTGTATTGTAATAGGCACAAAAATGCGTGACCTTAATTGTACCGAGCCATATGAAGCAACGTTAACGCGTTGGACTCGCATTCGAGAGGACCCGGGTTCGATCCCCAGTTCCAGCCATCCTGATTTCGGTTTTCCATGGTTTACCGGAATCTATCCAGGCAACTGCTGGGATGATTCCTTACTGAAGACCATGGCCGACTCCTCTCCTAGCTTCCGTCATTGAAGCAAGTTTGGTCAACGACGAGACGTAAAGCCCATACTTACTTACTGAACAGCAATCAATCCCCTGTTTGTGGCATATTGAGCGACTGAGTTGAGGAAGGCAGATAAAATACGCGTCGGCAGTGGCAGCTCGTGAGTTGTTGCCAGGTAGGGCTGCAGTTGCCAAGAGCTGTGCATTGTTGTGCGCTGGTTGACTCTACAGTCACTGACACGCTGATGTGCAGGTGCCCTTTACTACTGAGTGATCACAACACATCTAGTATCCGGCAAATATTTAATGGTCGTTGGTCTACGGCGCGTTCATCAAGAGTGTACAGTTCCGACTGTCTGCATCCCCACCTGGCAACAACCCAAGAGTCACCACTGCGAGTCGGCAGTCTTTGAACTGTATGTAAGCTGTCTGAATCGAGTATAGTAAGTTAGTGTCTATAAATGTGAGGGTAAAATAAGGTCCATTCTAGAATAACACCAAACATGTTAATTTAAATAAGTATTATTTTTTAACTACTTTACTTACAGCTTTTCGTTTGCTGATCATAATTGTCTTGACAGACTATGTGTAGGACCTACTGTATGCAAGACAGATTGTGTGTCAAACTGTATATGTAGACTGACTATGCGACGCTGATTTTTGGTGATAAGAATTATGCACGATTTTGTTTCAATGCCATACGTCCACTCTTGTGGCTCTGCTTTGTGGTTATTGGCAGAGTGAATTTGTGCAGAGACGTTGCTCATTTGACTTAGCCAATCAGAACAAGGTTACTGTGACACCACACGTTTGTGATCTGAGGGTAGATCCCCGAGACGCTGAGAGTTAAAAACAGCCAATCATTGACCTTGAAGCAGAGATGCATTTTTGTACATAAGGGTTTGAAATAAAGTGGTGCGCAATTCTTTTCATCAAAGATCACTGGATCTAAACATGCAGCTTAGAGAAGAAGCTAGATTTTTTAATTCCTGCAAATGTGAGTTACTTTCAGGATTTGATCACCTTTGTAAAATAATCGTTCTTGAAGACTCGTAACAGGCCTTCAAGAAAACCACTCACTGACTTCCGCGGTACATTAACCAGATAGGCAACTTGTCACTAATCGGAACAGCAGCCAACGAACAAGAAGCTTAACGACAGAGAATACATAGATTTGTGAAGTCCAGTTTTTAAGGTTATGCATCACAATTCGAGTTGGAACAATTAGTTTTTTCTTAGAGTAAATATAGGGTAGAGGGAGTATCCTCTATACAGCTGCGTACGAAATTGTGTGTTCAACATGTGTCACGTGACTTTAGTGAAATATGCGCGGGAAATTTGAAATAACATTCAAAGCCAAGATAATAATTGCTTAGTAATCACGTCTGTATTGGGTTATTTTGTTCCCTTATGAATGTATTAACTAAGGATAACATACTACCATATTATCGCATAGTATAATTGCGTAGAAATTTCAGAACGACAAATGTAAACAATGTTTGCCACGTTACTGTTTTCCTTAATCCAGCTGTTTTTAGTAAAAAGTAAATATTAGCTACATACTTGCTATAAGGTTTTGAACCGAGATCTTGGTGACATCACATGACTGAATATATATTCTGGAAGGTACGCCATGAGGTTCAAACAACACAACTGCATTTATACGACAAGGAAACATTAATAAACGACACCAAACTCTCGAGACCATGTTGGACACACGTTTGTGACGTCATGTTCCCTCTAATATATATTACTTCTATGTTTTTTTATACTGTTTGGTTATTTAGAACCACATACTTTAAAAAATCGTTATCGGGCTCTAATAAAATGCATATCTTTGCTGTAACCTGATAAATATACAGAATGTCCAGAAGAAACTCTAACCACACCATGCGGATGCTGGGCTACGTTCTAGGCGAAAATGTTAGTGGCAAAATGTTTTATGTCATTGTACGTGCACAATGTGACAACACTGCGCGGAGATAGGTATTATTGTATGTATGTTACGTCAAATAAACGTATAATCACGTTATGAATACTCAATATTTTAACCTGCGCCCACAATATGCTGATCGGAACAGTTAGCAGTAAGTAGGGACTGGCATAATTCGCGAATTCAATTACCTGTATAAACTGTGGAAAAATTGTCTCCGTAGATTTACAGAATTTCCGGTAAAAAGTTTTCCGGATACCTCCGTGAATTCACGGAAACTTATTTCCTAATCCAACAGAAGTTTCCGTAAATCAGTTTCAACACACAGAACAAAGCCATACTTACATGTATATAATGCTACAATTGCATTTCTACAGTACAGCTCTCTAACCCATAAATTTACGATTATTTTCCATGCAAGTGTCCGCAGACTTACGGACATACTACGTATGATTCCGTAGTTTATATTTACTATAAACATTTCCCTATTTTACTTTTACGTACACTACTGTATTTCCATTTATAAGCGATACAATTCCGTTAAAATTTATATAGGTGTACACGAGAGTATTTCAAGTGGTACCGAATGCCAGTGTAATTTTTGGCATGTTACTAAGGAGTACTACACAACAGTTGCTAAAAACCTTTACAAACATAAGGTGGAACTGTTAAAAAAAAATTTCGTTGTTTTACGGAGAAATGCTGGTAAAAAATTCTCCAGAAGTGTCCGTTAATTTACGGAAGGCAATTAGCTCCATTTATTAAAACTCACATATGTATGAGACTTTATTATGATGCAGGCACAATAATGCGTACGGTTATTTTTTTTAGTTTACTCTCGCAGTTTTACATATGTTTAACTAATGAAACGTAATTATGTATAACTGTGTTGCAAAATAGTGTTTCCGTTAGTTGAACAGATATTTCCGCAAAATTATCCGGATATATACGGAAATGTTTTAGCATTGAGACTAGAATCAATTATCCTATATGCATACTCAAGCCCCGACCATTAGTCAACTAGCTGCTACTCAGTGTAACAATAGACAATGAACGAATAGACGGGGCTTGAGTATGTATAGTACAATGGATTCTAGCCTACAGGTCATTGAATTCGCGAAATTTTCCAGTCTCTAGTAGTAACATATCTGTGGAGCGCAAGAAGGGACTAACCACAGTGCTATGTTGCCACACTATGCATGTAAAATTTCATCGTACAACATTTGTACATTTTCGTCTCAAATTTAGTCCAGGATTCGCGTGGTGTGTTCATTATGAGTTTTTTTCTGAACTTCATTGATAACATATGACCTATTCTGACGACAAAATATTAATCGTGCTACTTTTTATATTGTGAATATACTATCGCTTTTACCGAGTTATCAGGTTATGCATATGTGAAAATGTGTTACTAATACCAAAGGCATTTGTATAATGTTTAAATATTATTATAAATATATTATTTTGCATATTCAATACAAACATTGTCATGATATATAAATGAAAAATTCAATATGCGGTCGAAGACCCTAGTTTATTACGTTGAAACCGACAAGTTTTCGGACATCTACACTTCATTCTACAGCAATCGTGGTAATTTACGCACTGTTTTAAAACTTTTATATTTTATTTGTTGTACAAGTATCAACTCGGGAGAAACCATTAATTGACGGCCCTGTGAGATTTTTCTTTCACCAGCAGACTTCTATGGGTAAGTGTAGAGATAGTTGAAGCAATAGTCGGACTACGTCATTAAAATGGGAAACATATCAACTGATCGGTGATTTCTAAAATGTTGCATGTCTAAGCGTTTTTTCCTTGAACAATTTAATCTAAATTACAGTGTGAATGATTTATAACAGGCGAAAATATTTTAGCTTATACAAGAAAACGTTTACTTTCAGATATTCGTATTGCTCCTAATAATAATTTATTTATTCTAATTTAAATTCACTTTTTAAACGTCAGTAAAGCTATACGATAGTCGTTTATAAAATTATTAAAGAAATTTCAAAAATTGAGTAAGAAATATGAGACCACGGATAAAAATTTAACTACAACATTTGGTAAGATTGAAAAGGGTAAAATAAAATTATAGTATTAGGCCCACTGAATTGACGCTCATATATCAAGAAAGCAAATTGAAAACTATTGAAATCTTTCTCTCTCTCTCTCTCTCTCTCTCTTTCTTCGTGACACCTCACAGAGAATAGATTGTAGAAAAGTACTCACGAACAACTCGATGGAAAGTGGTTCACGATTACAATAATTGCAGTGCAATTTTGAATCGAACAGGGTGATTTAAATAAAATTACTGTAATAATTCGTCACTATTTTTAAGATATCGGTAGCTTAAAATAACGTAGCAAATGAATATGGGTTTATTATTCTGTATGAAACGAAAACAATTTTACACCCCAATATAATTTATATTTATAATATTTTATTAAGGCTTATAAGTGACTGAAATAAATTTGTAGACATACTTGTATCTTATCAAGACATAAATTTGACCTTTGAATGTTAACATATAGCAGTTATCAGTGACACTCTTAATATATGTCTCATTAAAGCATATGTAAAAAAATCAACTGGACGTGACAGATAAAAATTCGATGACGAAATACGTACTGCAACAAGCCGATTGTTTTACATACATATTAAGGCTAGTTGAAATACAAATATACTGATTTGCATAGAAAGTTAAGAAAAATAAGTTAATTTGTAAGATACATATTATTTCATTAAATTGTAAGATCAGTTTTTAAAGCGCTACATGAAGGCCGGTGCAGAGATTGCCAATTACGCTAGCAAAGTTCTTTCCAATCGAGACATAGTTTGTAGACTCTACTAAGCCAAAGGTAGCCATTCTCGAAAACGACAAATTTAGAAGCGGCAGAGCATAAGCGTTATCTTTCAAGCTCAAAGAAAAATGTGATTGCTGAGATTAAATACATTCCACGTGATGGACTTTACTATAATTAGAGACATGTAGTTAATTTGGGAAAAATACTCCGGACCAGAATCACCACATCAAGATACACACATATCTGCATTACTAGTAACTTCTATAACCACGCCTCTTCTATGAACGACCGGCAATACCCGCTCCTTGTTCTATGATTCGATCATTAATAGCAGTGTCCATAGCAAGTATTCAGTATCACATTTATCGCTAAAATGGTGGACGTGAAAAATGAAGATATTAAGATATGGTACACAATTCAGCACTAAAAGCATCAGTCGTTTCTCGAAACCAATTTGCGAAATTCAGAAATTATCAATCATAGACAATATTTTTTGCCAACTTTCTGAGAAATTTTTCTCATGTAAGCTGTCTCTGTAAAACGATATCTAATGCCAAAATCTCGTGAATTTAATTACAGCTCATCATTCTGGTAAAATTGTTGCTAATAAAGTTCGGTTTCGTGGTTATTGGCAGCGTGTCGGTGTTAGGAAGAGTCAATTATTTGACTGTGCCAATCAGAACAAGGCAACTGCAACACTACACATAAGTGACTGTTAGTATAACTCCAAGATACCGACAGTTAACAACATCCAATAACTGACCACGAAGCAGAACTGACGTGTGTACATATGGCGTTGCAACGATGTGATTCAAAATCAGGGCTCCCTACACACTGGTTTACTGAACCAAGCCGACTCACCTAAACAGCTCAGAATCCTCCGGTTGGTCCAAGCGACTGCTGGGGAAGAGTCTCCAGCCTAGGCGAGGGTTCCTGGAGAAGAAACCAGGCTTGCAGACACACGTGTACGCCCTCCGTAGCCCTTCACCTTTCTCCGGCATACACTGGCAACACAACAACACACAAATATTTAGGTATACAGAAGTGAAATATCCGATGGGACAACGAACTCAATCACTAGAGACCGGAAACATTTGCGGATTCACTGACATGTAGGCTAGCTTCCAAGAATATTTGTGTATTCAAGCAGACATCTGATCATTAGTCGAGACGTGAAAAATTCGCGTTTTCATTTGGGCACAAGCCAGAATTCCAACTACTGTATGTTTGTGTCACTTTCGTAATTGGCCTTTGACTTATATGACACCTCCTGGAAGACTCTGAGCCAATAATAAAAATGTACTACATACAGACCTGTACCACTTCAACGCTAATGAGCATCTGCCGTCTGCTTCAGTTCACATATATTCTTGCAGGCTATCCTACAGGTCAGTGAACCCTCGAATTTTTCCGGTCTCTAATCATTAGCTGTTCTCTTACACAGTTGAATGAGCCTGTGTTCAGTTACAGTTTTATTATTGACTCAGTTTCTTCCAGGAAGTGTCGAGTAAGTCAACGCCCAATTGCGAACGTGATGCATACCTGTAGTTTCTGGAATTCTATCTTGCGCCTAAAAGAAAGAGCGAATTTTTCAGGTCTCTATCAATCACACACACCAGCAAAATGGCTTCCCTGGCCACCGACATGACGGAGACGCCTGCCGCCAATCAGCGTAAGGCTGATGCTCTGCTACCCGGCAGCCAGGCTAATAGGAAACCTGCCGTAACATGCAGGAACCAATCATACACGGGGTTGTTATTAACAGCTCCGGGCAGCCAATAAGCGACGAAGTTCGCCCGCATCGAACGAGCCGCCACGTCATTTCACGTCTATATTACTATTTAGTCTGTGACAACACCACGAGCAATCACAACCCAGCCTACAGACAGTTACTTACCAATTTAAAGATCCGAACATTTTACTGGTTCAATGACCTTCTTGGCTGGACTCCACATTCCTGTGAACGCTATTCTCAGTTAACTGACTGCTTGCTCCCGTGCATGACAGGTGAACATCTGAGGAGGTAGCGAGGAGGTCACTGTGTGTTTGCTGTTTGTTCACAGTTCCCAAACATAACTTCTCTAAACCGTTAAATATTCACGAAAGTGACTTACACCTACAGCAGTTGGCAATATAATTAACGTTGAAATTATTTGGCGAAATTTACTGGTCTCCAATATGAGCAGGGCAAGGAAATCTTCATGAGTTCGGTAGCCCGATGTTTTGACTTCACCGTCGTGATAATTTTTCATTCGCTGTTTCCTCAGTGTACAGACATTTTCAGCCTGTGAGAGGAAGTGTGTGTGTTTTGTCACTGATTTTATAAAAGTTAGTTGAATGGCTGGTAGAGAAAGAAAAAATTCGCGAGTGCTATAATCCGTATGCTAAAATCCAGTGGCTCATGTACAGAGCCAATGAGTATTTTGAACCATTACTTCTCATTACCTTACGTGCACATCTCAGCTATCCTTCGTGATCATTGGCGATGTGTCTTTGTATAGAGGAGTAGCACATTTGACTGCACCAACCAGAATAAAGTAATCGAAACACCATACGTATGTCTGTGATTGTCAGATAGAATCACAGGACGATGACAGTTAAAAATTTCTAATCACAGCTGTTGATGTTCACAAAAGACTTTGAAAGAATCTGGTGCAAAATTTTTTTCGACAAAAATCAGTGACTCTAATAATATATAGTAAACCGACCATATATCGTGAAATACCTACCTTTGTATCGTGATATAAACTACTTTGCGGGTTTCACATAATTGAGAAGGATCTGTACACCGAGTTCCTCAAGCTACCAACAGAGAGCAGGAATGTGTATTTTCGGAAATTCCGGTAGGTTCAATAACCTACATGCTAGAATCAAATATCCTATGCATACTCAAGCCCCGACCATTTGTCCACTAGCTGCTACGCAGTGGAACAGCAGACGGGGTGGAATATGCATAGTACAATGGATTCTAGCAAGTAGTTCATTGAATTAGCGATATTTTCCTGTCCCTAGATATATACCTTTATGGATTCTAGTCTTCTGCTGTCAGAAAATTGACGATTGTTGTACGTCCCTTCTCATAAACTGTTCGCGAATCGTGAAAACAATTGTAAGATATACGTTTTCACAGTCTAACTTGTCAATTGAAGTCGCTAAACTGTCCAGTCCGTGATTGTTATTGATATACGCTCGCCAGTAACTGTGACGAAGAACATGTATCGTGCGTGACGACACTCGAAGCTGCCATCAATAAAATTCATCTGCAAATGGCTCTGCCCGCACGAAAGGGGCTTACTTTACAAAACGCATATTTCCGCCTCTGGCGTACAGATGGAAGCATAAATCTGTCCACGCGGTACGTGCCATCTACAATAGGCATCACGACTGAACGTCGAAAAGCGCAGATAAACAAATAATATGTGACAAGTAAGTCTGTTCAGGTTTAGTGCAACACCCTTACAGTACTTTTTTTTCAACTTTGCAAATGAAAATCGATTAAACAGGAAAAGTGGACAGTCTTCCAGCGTTGTTCATGCTAGACTAGTCGTGTGTTTGCGAAGCATTGACTTATCTTTCTGCCATACGCAGTCCAGCTCATAAATACTGAGTGCGACACCTTTACTAGTAAATGAATATTATGTTTTATAATATCTGCCTAACATTCGCTAAACTTACAAGTTTAGTGCTTTTCATTTCCATGTACAGTACAAATGTATGCAGACAGGAACTCTACTCTAACTAGTATTTTTTTAAAAAGAAACTCGTAAGGAACTATGATGGAGTTATTATTAATTTGTTTGCTTTATTTTGTTGTTTTAGAATACTTATTAAAAATATATTTATATTACTGCCTGTCAAAATACGTGACATTACGACAAATTCATAAATCCACACGTGTGACAAATACTATGGCGCAATTAGTTCAGATATAATCATAACCCGATGATCGCCATTACAGAGTCATCACTAGGGCCCGGTAGTTTTCGCGAAAACATTTTTGCCCCACTTTGTTTCAGTGCCTTACGTGCACACCTGCAGTTCAACTTCATGGCTATTGGCAGAGTGTTTTTGTGCAGAGTCGTTATTCATTTGACTGTGCCAATCAGTACACGGACAACTGCCACACATCACGTCTGTGATTTGCGGGTTTAGCCTCCACACGCTGGGTGTTACGGCATCGAATCACTGACCACATAGCAGAGATGCAGGTGCGCACGTAAGGCACTGAAACAAAGTGCTGCAAAATTATTTTCGCGAAAATTACCGGGCTCTAGTCATCACTAATCATATAATACATATATACAAATTGGTGACTAAACACGAAGTTATATTTAAAATGTTAAATCGCTAAATAAGAAATATCTTAGTAAAATTATTGAAAATAATTTTACTATTTTTAAAAATATTCAGGACATGACGGAGACTCTACATATACTTATATTATATGAAACTAATTAACTACGCAGTAATATTTTGATAGCACATAAATTATTTTTAATTATTTTGGATGATTAAATACGTAAAATGGTAACGCGTTTTAGTTTCGATTTCATCGATTAATTTTTTATATACTTATATCTAGAGACCACTATTTTTGGCGAAAAGAATTTTGCCTCACTTTGTTTCGGTTCCTTACGTACACATCTACCATTCTGCTTCGTGGTCAGTGATTGGATATTTTAACTGTCGCGACCCTAGGGATTCTACCGGCAAATCACAGACGTGTGTTGTTGTAGGAACGTTATTGTAATTGGCTAAGTCAAATAAGATCACATAGACACGCTGCCAATAACCATCAAGCATAATTGTAGACGTGTACGTAAGACACTGGGGCAAACTTAGGCAAAATTATTTTCGCGAAAAACAGGTGTCCTTACTTATATCACAACAATACAGGAAAACAGTGGTGCAAAAATTGTTTTACAGAAAACGCTTCTTCTTTTAGAGAACCAGAAACATTGCCAATTTATTTCAGGATCTCAGTTTTTAACTGCGGTTACAGTCACTGAACTTGTACTTGAGGACTGAGAACCAGTAGCAAATCAGAAGGAAAACATTCACAGCTTCCCGCGCTATATTGCCAGATTAGAGGCACGAGTTTCTTGCGAAGAGAGCAAGAAAAACTTTCGTAGTTATGCTACACCATTGATAGGTTTTTTTTAGCACAGAAAAAAATTTTTGCGAGGTTTTAACACTAAGTGTGCCACGCAATTTCGCACCGTATTCCCCTGGAATATACAATGAAGAAAATCTGGATTTGCGAGATTTTAGAAGTAAGCTGACGATCTGCCCATTGATTGCCCAGCTGACTCAGTGATAGCAAATGATTTCGTCTTCAATTTGTTGTTGCTTCTTAATTACTGTTTCAGCGCCCTTTGTCAGGTGTCAAAAAATTCAAAAGAAAATTTGCAATCGAGAAACAAGTCTACAGTTGTTTGAGTCCTAGCTCGTGACCAAAGGAAAAAACGTGAATTTTTAAGGTCATTTGAGACAGGAACGTTTTCGCTAGTTTAATGACCTACAGGCTACACTTGAGCATTCTCGAACTTAATCTACATACCTACTGGTAGAGACCCGGAAATTTTCTTGGGTTCAACGACCAGCTGGCTGGACTTCACAGTCCTGTGTACACTATACCTTTATATACTTGTACATTGTCTGCTGCTCCAGTGAGTGGATAGTTGTACATGTGACAAGGTAACTCGGCAGTCTGTGAGTGTTTTCATACATGTCTGTTATTGGTGCACAGTCTTTCAGTTAGAATTTCATTGACAGTGATCAGTGATTTAATCGCGAAAGTAACTAACGTGTAAAGGAGTTAAAAATCTAATTTATTCTCAAATGAACACGCGAAGTTTCCAGGTCTCTGCCTATTGGCTGTTTTTCTGTGTGAGTGAACCGTTTCACCCGAAATCTTATATGATGATGTTCAGCCTTCTTCTCATGTGCTCTCTCTTATTATTTTAATGTTCTGCTTGGCAATTATAACTAACTCTGATCGAATAACTACGTGTGGGAGAAAGGTACATACGTTTAAAATCTTGCTTGAGCAAAAATTAATGCACGAAATTTTTCAGCCCCTACGTAAGGACGTTCTAACGTTTGAAGTTTATGCTGCGCATATAAGAATGAGGGAATAACCAAAAGTTTCTAGTCGCTTTTAATGACCACACCAGCAGTACAGCGACGTAAGGAGAGCAAGTTAGCCGTCTGAGCTTGCGAAAATGGGATGAGAGAAGGCGGTGGAAAGCGGCGTCCCCTGAATTCCAAGGAACTCTCCATTTCATGAACCCTTTCCGGTGCTACTGAATGTGGTCGTTGCAAACGTGCCTCAACTTAGCTCTTGCCGTGTCTGAAATACAGCTCGCGGCTACGGTCACCACGGGAGGGGGGGAGAGAGGTTTGAAAGTAACCATAGAGTAGGAATTATACAGAGTTGAAGCTTAGAGGCAACACTTGGTAGAGAGCCAGTGCCAACTGCCCGGAGACCAACTTCTGAGTTCCAACACTGAACGGATGTTTCGCCAACAAATTCTGACCAAACCAGAAAAGCTCATTCTATGCATAATAATACGCTTGTAATTTTAGTGCACTCTGATAGGCGAAGTGAAAGCACCACTGAAGTATGTTACACGGCAAGTCCAAGCAATTTAGCACTGACGACTAGGGTTATGCAAGATTTACGTTATTTTCTGACAGCAGAATAGACCTCAAGTTGTTATATGTTCACTCGACGTCTCTCGGCCTGCCGCAAATACTATTTCTAACCAATAGTTAAAAATCCATCGGTACAGAGACCATTATCCTCATATGGGGCTCTGTACGTACCTTTCATAGCATAAACAATCTTACCAAATGAACCAACCGGTTCTACCCGGGTACATACAGGTCATTGACGTCTAGCTTACCAACAAAAAAGTAACGCGAATTTCGCATGCCTCTACTAGAGACGTGTGAATTACGTGGGTGGAATCAATAACATCTCCACTCGGCCTTTGGTATGTATATGCAAGTAGCTACTCTTGATTTAACGCCCGTGCTTCGGTCTAGTCGAAACTTGAATGCACGTAATGATTTTCTGTTGTGACCTAATTGTAAAACGTATACATGCATATGTGTAATTGAAATGGAAGCTGATTATTAAATGACTATGATGTATACTGACGTATCAAAAGAACCACAAATCAACACTTTTATCGAAAATAAAGGTAAAAATAAAAATAACCAAAATCATACGAAATTGTGAGCTAATGTTGCCGTGTTGCAGAAAAACCTCACCATAAAACAAAAAGGGAAATAATGTGAGCATTAGATATTTTTTACTGTGTAGTTATTTTTCTGCGACGTGCCAACATTCGCTTCCGTAAGTAAAAAAAGTTTCACTTTATAATACAAACTCGTTGTAAGAATCGTTCAATGACCACGCCGAATCTATTCGGCATATCCACGAAAATTAAACAGTACCAAAATCATTACTGAAACCTAACGATTATTGTTTGACACAGTTTGACTACGTACAGACGAATAACTAAGATGTGAACAATTCCTTAAAAATGCTGCCATCACCAATGAGGTGCCAAGTTAACTATAAAACAATCAAAGAGAAACATGATTTCGAAGCAGTCGTGTTCACTTCAGCAGTATACAGAAGATATATTTCGTGTTTACGAAAATATTTGCTGTTAGTTCTTGTTCGATACTGGTGAATACTGTGACTGATGAAACAATGGAGATAAATCCTTCTGCGATTGTTCTTCAGGGATACAAACATTTGCAAAGAAGCCTAACCAAAGTAATGATCGCCATAACCTTCAAAGCTTCAGACAAATGCTGATGGAAAGCGTTCCCGTTTACAAAAAGTTTTAAGCTACATTTCTCTCAGTCAACAGTAGAAACCAGAAAATTTTCGTGTTTACGTTTAATAAAAAATCATGACTTGGGACGTTAATTTACCGGCAGAAAGTAGACTGTTTGCTAAGTTACAGAGTAATGTACTCATTTCCGACATTTACTTTCAGTACTGGTAAATGCCTATTTGACTGGGCCAATGATAATTCTATTGCGCTGAAACTAAACGTTTGTGATTTGACAGTGAACAGATACACAATGCCACGTAACCGTAGTCCAATAATCATACAAGTTGAAGGACGCTGTACTGATTTGGAGAATACGTTGGCGGAAAATATTCTCGCGATTTTCCACAATCTCTAGTTGCGACTCGAGCAACTGTAAACTTGTCAGTTTTGTAATTGACTCTTGATATATTTGTCACCTCTTGGAAGGTGTCTATCCAATAATAAGGAGGAACTAAGTGCTAGTCCAAACATGTGGAATACTCGTCACTCAGCAACACCTGAGCATCAGCTGTGGACTTGAATACACAGATGTTATTGGACGATAGTCTACACGGTCAACGAAGAGCAGTTTTTCTACTTTAACAAAGTCACTGTATAACCTATCATTAGTGACCACTGATTTTCGCGTAAAGAATTTTGCCCCACTTTGTTTCCGTGCCTTATGTACACATCTACAGTTCTACTGTGTGGTTATTAGCAGCGTGTCTTTGTGAAGTGATGTCTTTCATTTCACTTCGCCAATCACAATAACGTTACTACAACCACACAAATCTGTGATTTGCCAGTAAAACCCCAAGACACGTCACAGCTAAGACGTCCAATCACTGATTATGAAGCAGAGTTGCAGATGTGCACGTAAATCACTGAAACAAAGTGGGCAAAATTCTTTTCGCGAAAATTAGGGATCCCTAACTATAATTATTTCACTTGCTATCGGAAGCCAGTCACTTCTATGTCACAGTCGGAGCTCTGTCACAGAATATTTAGGAATACAGAAGTGAAATTGTCAGTAGGACGACAAAAACCCAGTCACACATGACAGCAAAATGGCTTCCCTGCTAGCCGGCAGCCAGGCCAATGTGATATTTGTAGGGTCATGTAATTTTTGCGAAGGGTATTTTGCTCTATTTTGTTTCAGTGCCTTTTAGATGCACACCTGCAGTTTCTCCTCATGATCAGTGATTGAATGTTTTACTCTCCTGTGCCTTGAGGCTTTGCGTGTGGTGTTGCAGAAACCGTGTTCTGACTTGGCATAGTCAAATGAGACACGTCACTTAAAAAAAAAAAAAAAAAAAACAAGCTGCCAATATCCATGAAGCAGAGGAACACATGTGCACATAAGGCAGTGAAGCAAACTGGGGCAAAATTCTTCTCGCGGAATGTTCGTGGCCCTTCTCATGTGGTATCGCAGAGTCAGCGAGCAGCCAATGAACATGTGTTGCCTGGTTCAGTAAACACATCCTTGGAGGCTAGCCTAAAGGTCAGTGAACCAGCGAATTGTACCTGTATCTAACCATAGATGACAACTCACCATAGACGTCTCTGGGTCGCACTTATGAACTCCTCCGAAGAGCGGGCTGAACGACTCGTTGCACTGGTCCAGGTTGAGGTGCTCCACGGAGAAGAACACGCCGACTGCCCCCCTGCAAGCATGCCAACGTGACAAAACACGACTTCTACTAAGGTTAATTATACTACAGTATGGACAAGAGACCTTAAAATTCGCGTTTTCTTTCAGGCACAAGCTATAATCGCAGCAACTCTATGTTCGTGCTACTTTCACAATTGGCTGTTGACTTATCTGACACCACCTTGAAGTCGATGAGCCAATATTAACACTACAATTAAATGCGGGCCAATTTCACTAAGAAAGCAGCAATAAGTGGCGTGGTTCGCCCGTATCAAACGAGCCGCCACGTCATTTCGCGTCTGTATTACTAGGGACCCGTTTCTCGCGAAAATAATTTTGCCTCACTTTGTTTCGGTGCCTTACGTACACATCTGCAGTTCAGCTTCGTGCTCAGTTATCTGATATTTTAACTGTCACGAGCCTTGGGATTCTACCAGCAAATCACAGACGTGTAGTGTTGCATAAACGTTATTGTAATTGGCTCAGTCAAAAGCGATACGACTCTTTACATAGACATGCTGCCAATAACCATGAAGCAGAATTGCAGATGTGCACGTAAGGCACGTCCAGACCACGGCCGTAGAAGAACCCCCTTGTTGTTTGGCTGTAGTTCACCAATTTCACGATAATACTATACGTTTTTGGCGCTGCAGTTAGGGCGGTCGGACTCAAACTCCGCCCCACTTCCTTCCCACTAAGATAAACAATTTATCAAAACGTATTTTTTTTATCAATGTATGAAATATTTCCTTCGCTCACAATTTAAAATCATGGCTCCAGAAATCTTTATTTACTTTATAAGGTTAACAATGGAAAAAGTGGGCGGAGTTTGAGTCCGACCGCCCAGAATTACAGTGCCAAAAAGTACAACATTCTCGGTAACTTGACGAACTACAACCAAACAACAAGGAGGTCAAGCAAATAACATTGGTAGATAGGTGAGTGTCCAGACCTATTTTTCTACGACTATTGTCCAGACCTGTTCTTCTACAGCCGTGCTTCCGACTAAGGCATTTGTCATACCGACATTCTTGAGGGACGCACCTGTGTTGGCCGCGGAGAGGTGCAGCAAGGCCGAAGAGCCAGGACGCGGTGAGGCAGTCCCAGAAGGGCGGTGCCCACGCCTCGGCACTGGCGTTCCACGCCGCCTCCACGCTGCGCCAGTAGCCATCCAGCAGGCGCGATGCGTTTCCGCCGCCCCCAGCACGCGCTACCCGCGCCGCCCCCGCGCGCCTGAAGGCCACAGCGCGTCGTCGCGGCGCCAGGGCCACAGCGGCGGCGGCTAAGCGCGGGTGGCGGCGCAGCAGGTCCTCGGCCCGTCCCGCCGCCGCCTCGTCGTCACCGCCCCCGGCTGCCCTCGCATCTTCCTCTTCTTCGTCGTCGTCGGTGGTGAGGTTGGCGGCGCGGCGCGCGAGCGCGGCCAGCTCCGGGGTGAGCGCGTCGGCGGGCATGTGCGGCAGCGCGGCCGGCTCGCAGGCAGGGGCGGCGTCCGGGGGCGGCAGGCTGCGGTCCGTCGCCGCCCCCGCGGCCGACAGCAGCGCCGCCAGCAGCAGGGAGCGCATCACGCCATCGCCGCCGACGACGCCGCCGCTCCGCTGCCTCCTGAACACATCCAACACCCTCATCACCTCACTTCCTTCCCTCCCGTCTTCCGGTTTTTGGTTAACATAATTCTGCAATAACTAGGAACCCTTATTTTTAACGAAAAGAAATTAGCCTCACTTTGATTCGGTGCGTTACGTGCACATCTGCAGTTCTGCTTCGTGGTCAGTGATAGAATTTTTTAACTCTCTCTCGCTTAGGGATTTTACCGGCAAATCACAGATGTGTGGTGTTGCAGGAAAAGTTATTGTAATTGGCTCAGTCAAATTGTATATGGCTCTTCACACAGAAACTCTGCATGCAATTGTATAAGCCAGTTTTGAAGATAAAAAACTTCAAACAAAGACCAATATGTGAGGAATGTTATTGTGAATCACTGTCCAGGGCAAAATATTTAAAATCGCTTTTTACTTTTTTTCATTGTATTGTTAAACTTTCCATATGTTCCAGGAATCAGGCTATACATTTTTGGTACAAAAGGCTTCAGCGTGCAAGACGCATGGATATTTGTACACAAAAAAGTCAGTGGTGGCATATATCTATTTTAAACAGGAACTTAAAAAATAGGTAATATTGCTAACAAATATTTGGTGCAGGGTCAAAGTGTACAGGAGAGCGAACATACCATCGCTGTGAAGATGGCCGTCTACTGGGCGCAGGGGGGATGGGCGAGGCGTCGACTCTGTAAAGGCAAGCGAAGAGATAATCCCGTGAGGATGCACGAAAGTAATATGTGATGGAGGGGAAGATGGCACTTGTCCTTGAGCTTTTCTACCTTTTTGTTTATGACAGGCTGCCTGACAGAATTGCACTGACACCGATACTAATTCAAGTTCTCATCCCCTTCACCCGCCCCCCCCCCAATGTATAACTTACTTTTGGATAAATCACGTAGTGGAAGAACGCAATGGTTATGGCTGTGTAGAGTGAGAACAGCTACACGAAATACTACCCGCATAACAAACTGCTATATCAGGCCAACCTGGCAACAGTGTTAAGAGCCCTGAACTGCAGGGATTAAATGTCGAGTTTGAGGTACAAAAACAGGCTGGCAATAAGAGCCAGGCTGGCTTGTCTATTACGAACGTGACAGTAACTTACAGTTCTTTGAATTCTAACCTTTACCCAAAACAAAACGCGAATATTTCAGGTCCCTAGAAATGACGTGGCGGCTAGTGTGGTATTAGCGAACTTCAACGCTTATTGGCTGCCCGAGATAATAATTTTTAATAATTATTATAATTTATTTCCATATACCGATTACAGCACTTTACATAATTACTTTATATATAATGGAAGACATCACACTCACATAAGCAAAGCTTGTGTGTGAGTGCTACTAGACAAATTATTTTCTATAGCTGCGGTTAATTATGTAATAAAACTTGTCATCTGGTATACATTAATTTGAGAACAAAAATTGATTGCTGCATGAAATAAAAAAAATAGTTTTTGATGGATACAGATTGTATTTAACAATTTGAAATATACAGAATGTGAAAATAATTAACTACACTAAAACTACTACTTAAAGATTAAAGACAACTCATCATCAGTTAAGTTATTTAACCATCGACCAATATATTTTTTTTTTGTTTATAGTTTTATTTTGTATATTTTCAGGAAGAATTACTACCATTTTTGAAAGCAAGAATGTGGATGATCTTTGAGAAATGATTTTGTGAACTAGGGGAATTGGTAAATTTTGGTTTGAATTATATCGAGTAGGATATATATGATGCAGGTTGTTGATGGCAGCCCCGTAATGTGATTAGTGACTAGAACCCCAAGACGGTGTGAGCTCAAAATGTCCAATCACTGACCACGAAGCAGAGTTGAAGATGAGCAAATGAAACATTGATACAACTTAGTGCAAAATTATTTTCGTCAGAAATCAGTGGCTCTAGTTGACTCTACTTATTCGATAACTCTTGGACAAAGCTGAGTCAATATAGTAAGGAAGTCACTAAATGCAGGACTAATCACGCATTTAGACTAGATACTGGGAAAATTCGCTGGTTCGCTGACCTCTATGCTAGCCTGCAAGAGAACTGAAGCAGACGGCAGATGCTCGTTAGCTGCTTGCTGTTAAAGTGATATATGTCTGTATTAGTTACATTTTTATTATTGGCTCAGAGACTTCCAGGAGATGTCAAACAAGACAGAGGCCAATTGAGAAAGTGACACAAACATACAGTTGTTGGAATACTAGCTCGTGCCCAAATGAAAACGTAATTTTTTTTTTTGGTCTCTAAGTGTTACTAGGAAAAGGGAAAATTCGCGTGTTAAATTACCTGCATGTAAGAATCCACTGAACTATGCATACTCAAGCCCTGTCTATTCGTTCATTGTCTGTTGTTCCACTGAGTAGCAGCTAGTGGTGTATTCTCGGGACTTGAATACGCATAGGATATTTATTCTAACATGCAGGTCATAGAAGTCGCTAAATTTCACCATCTCTACTCATGAATAGAGATGGTGATTAATCGCAAAAACGTCTTATGCCAACATACCCTTTAAATTGTTCTGTTCCTTACAGTGTACATAATTGGAATACGCGAAAGACAGAGAAAACTAGCGGTTTCACTGACCTGTAGACTAGCTTGCAAAAATATACGTGTACTACAGCAGACAATGTCTTCTCTTTGACTAGTCGCTGTCACAGTGATTTTGTACGATTAGGCCAGTTTTTAGATGCAAAATTTCAGGGTCTTTATAAACCAGTTACAGACGTCAAATTTTACGCTAGCAGAATCCTCACTGGCTTTGTCAGAAACGGCAACAGTTTCAGTTACAGACTGCTGGTACCATTAACCACAGAATATTTAGGAGTACAGAAGTGAAGTAGCGCCTACGCCAGCGAATTCTATCACACACGCCTTCCTGGCCAGCAACAAGGCGGAAACAGCAACAAGGCGGAAACAGCAACTGCGCGTCAGCAGCCAGGCCAATAGGAAACCTGTAGTAACACGCAGGAGTCAAACATACGCGGGGCTGGTATCAACAGTCTCGAGCAGCCAATAAGCGACGAAGTTCGCCAATACCAAACAAGCCGCACGTCATTTCACATCTGTATTACTATTTAGTCTGTGACAATTAAAATGTTTCCTAAATTATGTCAAAATTTCCCTCGACTAGCGCTCCAAAGCGTGCTCGCCCTCTTCATAAAGCGCAGCAAAAATACCATAAGGTTGACCAGCCCTGCACTACGGACATGAACATTACACGTGCACAAATACATCTTTGCTTCATGGTTATCGGCAGTTTGTATTTGTAAAGTGACGTCTCTCATTTGACTGTGCCAATCATAATAAAGGATTTGCAACACCACACGTCTGTAATTAGCTGATAGAACCTCAAGACACGTGATAGTTAAAATATCCAATCACTGACTACGAAGCAGAACTTCAGATGTGCACGTAAGGCACTGAAATTAACTGTGGCAAATTTATTTTCGTGAAAATGTCATGGCACTACTAACCACAAACGTGTGGTGTCACAATATATCACATTCCAACTGGTACAGCCAAATAAGTGACCCATCTGCCACAGAATATTAAGGAATACAGAAGGGAAATAGCCGGCAGGACAGAGAACCTAGTCACACACGCCAGCAAAATGACTTCCCTAGCCAGCAACATGGCGGATACACCAACAGCCTAGCCAGGCCAATAGGAAACCTGCCGTAACATTCATAAACCAAACAGACACGGGGCTGCTAATAGCAAACTCGGGTAGTCAATAAAAGGCGAATTTAACCCACATCGATTGAGCTACTTAGTAATTTCTGGTCTGTATTACTAGGGAACCCTGTTTTCCGCAAAAAATTTTGTCTTAGTTTGCTGCAGCGCCTTACGTGCACATCTGCAATTCTGCTTCATGGCTATTGGCAGCGTGTCTACGTGAAGAGTCGTGCTTCATTTGACCGAGCCAATTACAATAACGTTCCTGCAAAATCACACGTCTGTTATTTGCCGGTAGAATCCCAAGGCGAGAGAGAGAGAGTTAAAATATCCAGTTACTGACCACGAAGCAGAACTGCAGATGTGAACGTAAGTCACCGAAACAAATTGCGGCAAAATTGTTTTTGCGAAAAATAGGGGTCCCTATGTATTAAATACTATAAAGTCGGTGCCTCTTACACAATGACATACTGCCAATAACCTTGGAGATGAGCTCACGTAAGGCAATGGATCAAATTGATGCAAAGTTCTTCATCAAAAGTCAGGTGCTCTACGAATAAGTCTAGAGCCAACTCCAAAAGCGACGCAAATTTACAACTGTTTGATTCCCCAACTTCTGTGCTCCAAACATGACGCGAATTGTTCAGGTCCCTAGTGATGGGGTGTAAGAGACGTGCAACAATTATTTATGGGTACACCGCACCTTCAGTTTTACCAACCGTACAATCCTGTGCGATAATTTCGATGTTTGTACAGACGTGCGGTCCAGTCCTTGGATCGTACGCTGTTTGTACCTAGTACATCCTAGCAAACAAGATAAAAACACTCCCCTTCCCTCAGATGGAAATTTAACTTGTCACAATTAATTTAATTTAATATATTTTTTTTAATATCATACACATTTAAATATGTAATATTGCTTTCATTAAAGAACAAAGTTTGGTTTAAATAAACGCTGTAAAAGTGACCATCATACTAACAAAATTAAAGGTGTTTATGTAGCAAGTCAGAGTGCATTTAGTTCTATAAAAAAATCACCATTTTTTCGTGGAGAATGTCTCCATTCATTGCAATAGAACACTTGGACGGGGTTTTGATATTGTGTTTTCTGACTCGAAAATATCCGAAGTATTTCACATGCATAGGTGATGTAAGTAATGTCATTTGCAAAAATCACAAGCAATAAATTGCGAAACACTTAAAATCATCAATAGTTAGCTACTACAGTTATGTGAGATTGAGAAAAATGCGAATTAAGGCATAAACTCGGCAGAAATTCTTAAAAATTGTAGTGTATGATCCTTGGGCGAAAAATACGGTACAAAAATCACATATTCGTGTGGATATTTTTTTTTCAAGGGATAGCAAGGCTGCGCCCACGGTGGGATGTATACATTAAAGCGTGGGTGCACTGCAGAACGCAGCTATGTGGGATCCTCTCTACTTCTCCCAGGGCACATCGCTTAGTCCCAGCACGGGGCCTCGCAGGTATTTCATCAGTTCCCCACCGATAACCCTCGACCTAAGCCCACACAGCCAGACGTCGTTAATTGCTCGCAGCATTCCGCGGCCTATCTTGATTACACCGGCGCTTCTGTCGGAGGATCGCAGGGTGAATGCCGATTACTACGCAACCCCAGGGCGCTTTAATGACGCTGCGTACATCTCAGCTCACTATTTTATAATTTTTGTGGAATCCAGGTCAGTAAGTAAACATAGAACAGTATACAATTTTCACAGAGTGTAACTAATTTTTGCTGCTTTCCTTTGGTATTGTGAGCAGAGATCCAGAAATTTCGCGAATTCATTTGAGTAAATGTTATGTTTAAATCTTTTGTACGCGATCGAACCACAGTAATTGAAACTGTTACTTGAAGACCATGAACCAATAGTAGACCTGCATGAAAACACTCACTGACTGCCGAGTTACCTTGTCATATGTACAACTGTCCACTCACTGGAGCAGCAGACAATGTACAAGTATATGAAGACATAGTTTATACAGGACTGTGGAGTCCAACTGGCTGGTCGTTGAACCCGCGACATTTCTAGGTCTCTGATAATAAGCTTTCAAAGTCAGGAATTTTTATGTTTTTGTATAACCATTAAAAGGACGGCGAAAAAAATTTTCGTTTCACATTGGTTCAATAATAATATAATGGTTTGTGGACATACGCCACTGCTTATGTTTTGTTCACCAGACTTGTGTTAAATGACAAAGTGCAAAAAATCAGAAAAACAAAAAAAAAAGTAATCCTGAGGAATTAAGTCAGTTTCTTATCTATAACAGCAAGAATTCTTAAGATAGAATTCAGTCAAATTTTGACAACACACATGCAAAAAGACGGACATAAGTAAAACCAGATTCCCAATAATAAAAAATTATGGAATTAGACAAAAAGCAGCAATGCACAGTGGACAACAAACAAACGACAACGCGACACAAGTTCTATTCAACGAAAAAATGCAACCTTTTCGGGAATTGCAATCTATTCCCGTCTTCAGGCTGAGACACAGCTGGTTGGAACACCAAAATGCGAAACAAACATTTGAAAATCTCAACATTGTTTCAGTACTTATGCACATCTGCAACTACGGTTAGTAGTTCTTGGTAGTGCGTCTCTGTGCAGAGGTTTTTATCATTTGACTAATCAAAACAAAGTTATTGCGAAACTACATGTCTGTGAGTTACAGGTGGAGCAGCAGGTAGAATCCCAAGATAATGAGAGTTAAAAACATTCAGTCATTGACCACGATGCACAGCTGCAGATGTCTAAAAAGTGGTTCAAAAATCTTTTCGCATAAATCAGAAGTCCCTAACCATAAGTTCTGTGACTGTTCAAACATACAAATCACTAAGTATGAAGCAGTGAGTGAGAGATTTTGGTCACATAGTAACACTGTTGCCTGGTTTGCCTATATATAGCCTTTTGTTGTGCGGGTAGTATTTCGTGTAGCTGTCCACACTACACAGCGATAACCACTGCGCTCTTCCACTATGTCAGCAATCTAGGAGTAAGCCGTAAGTGGAATTCTGTCAGGCGGCTTTTCGTAAACGAAAAGGTAGAAAAGCTCAAGGACAAACGCCACCTTTCCCCTCCATCACATATCACTTTCGTGCATACTCAGAGGATTATCTTACTGCTCATCTCTTCGCTCGCCTTGACTGAGTCGGCGCCTCGCACCCCTTGCGCCAGGTAGACGGCCATCTTCCCAGCGATGGTATCTTCGCTCTCCTGTACACTTTAGATCTGCACCAAATATTTTTTTACCAATATTCGCTTTCTTGAGGTTCATGTTTAAAATAGATACATGCCACTGCTGACTTTTTTGTGTCCATAAATCCATGCTTTTTGCCTGCTGAAGCCTTTTGTACCAAAAATGTAAAGCCTGATTTCTGGAACATTTTGCAAGTCTAACAACTCGATGAAAATCAAATTAATGTATTTTCCTCTGGACAGAGATTCACAATAATATTTCTCACGAATTAGTTTTTGTTTGAAGTATTTACCTTCAATACTGGCTTCTAAAGATGCAATTTCATTAGCACGGGTTTCCCTATGCCAAATTCTCACAGATGTCAAACCAGGCAACACTCTTAACATCGAGGTCTTTAGTGCTGTTGAGTCGTGACATGAGGTGAGTACGGAGCAGCTCCGGAATGAAGGGGCGAGAAAACGGGATATCCCCGAGAAAACCCACTGACCAACGGCAGCTATTCCCACATGTGAAAATCCAAGAACGTACCCGGCCTGGAATCGAACGCAGATCGTCTTTGGGAGGGGGGGGGATATTGGTCAGACAATTCGGCCACCGCGACTTTTTAACTATGATGCAAATCCGCATATGAGTACGTAAAGCGCTAAATTAAGTTGGTGAAAAATATTTTACGAATATAAGGGATCCCAAACAATGGTCATTAAAAATAATTAAGTACTTCTTGTCTTTGCAAAAAAAATATTATTTAAGATATTTAAAAAAAAACATTGCCCGTGTACATTTCACTAACTGGACGATTGCAACTCGTATGCGTCTTGGTGTTTTTCCTGCATTAAAGACACTAACATGATAATTGTAGTTATCATGTTAGGACTAGTGCTGTGAAATAAAACAAAAAGTATCTTGCAAGTCTTCTAAATGAGGTACACGGCTAATATTCATCACCAATGATTTTTTTTTATTTTGCACCATATGGTTTCCTTGTCGTACGTGAACATCTGCAGCTCTGACTCATGGACACTGATTTGATGTTCTTAACTCTCAACGTCATGGCGTTTAAAATCACAGACATAATGGTATCGCATTTACGTTATTCTGATTGTCACAGTCAAATGAGCGACGCCTCTGCAGAAATACAAGCTGCCAATAACCATTAAGCAGAGCTGCAAATGTGCACGTGAGGCAGAGAAACAAGATGGTGGAAAATTGTTTCCGCCCAAAGGTACTGGCTCAACTAGTACCTTACTAAAGGAGAGTTGCGGATTATAACGAGATTTATTAAAACATAACGTTTGCAGGAATATTCCGTGAAGTTCTAGTGTTCCTACAGATTATTTTATTTGCGTTCTACGAATTTCCGCAAATACTTACCCGAGAAGGAGTAATCTTGAACTAAACAAACCGTTGTAAAGGAAATGACAAGAAGAGAGAAATTAAGGAATGTAAATGGAATGGGAGGCTCTGGAGGGAAAGTGACCTGTCAAGCTGGAGCCAGCCCGGACGCAGAGGGACGCTATCAGAGATCAGAGGCGTCAGAGACAGTGCTGGCAGATTAAACGTCAGAAGCAGCTGTCAGTGCCTCACAGGTCTGCATAATAGAGCGACGTAGTCAGAGCTGCTCTGTGCTTGCAGCCCATCTCTGTCATACTGTCACGTGGACTTTAATCTTGGAGAGAACTGCTCGCTGGACATATCGTGTAAAACCAAGGCAAAATTTCCCTTCCGTAGGTGGAGAACCACACTTATAGCACAGAATATTTAGGTATACAGAAGTGAAATAGCCAGTAGAATGGCAAACTCAGTCAAACATGCTAGCAAAATGGCTTCCCTGGCAAACAACATGGTGGAAATACCTCCTGCCAATCAGCGTAAGGCAGCTGCCCTACTACCAGGCAGCCAGGCCAATAGGAAACCTGTAGTAACATGCAGATCCAAACATACACGGGGCTGGTATCAACAACCTCCAGCAACCAATAAGCGGCGAAGTTCGCCCGTATCAAATGAGCCGCCTCGTCACTTCGCGTCTGTATTACTGTTTAGTCTGTGCTTACAGATCGTGAGCACTAAAGATTTAACCTTTGAAAAAAAAATCACTAGCCGTTACTGCATATAATTTAACATTAACAATAGTTAACTTACTGCTTGTATGGTTGGCAGCTAGTTACAGTACGTAGTTCCGTGTATTTTCCAGTTTAAATGCAAGTATACTGAAATAAAATAAACATGGTATATTTGTGTTTTATACAATTAAGAACTCTTTTAATTAAACTATATAGGTTTCTCCCAACTGCACAATTTACATTAAACGCGCAAGTATTAAGTTATGTGTCCAGACAGGTTAGACAATTCATGTCGTTACCCGTTACGCGCGGAAAGATACGAATTGGTTTTTTTGAGTGCTCACTTTATCCTGAACAGTCTATATATAAGATGTCTAGGAAAAACCGTGCGAAGTTTGGGCTAAAGTGGAGATTAAAATTTTAGTGGCAATATGTTCTACGATGGCATTTCCATGCACGATGTGGCAACACAGCACTGCAGTTAGTCGGTACCTTGTTGCGCTCCACAGATAACTTACTTATATTATTACTACTTTTTTGATATGCATATTATGGGTGCATATTAGAAACCCGAGCAGTCCAACATAATTCTCGGTTTATTCGACATAACATATTATATAAAAAATTACATGGACGTGAAGTGCGAGAGGGGACTTTATATGTGCAGTGTTACCACATTATGCACGCATATCATCGTACAACATTTTGCCACTGACATTTTCATCTCCAATTTAGCCCAGGATTCGCGCGATGTTCTTATTTTGCTGTTGTTTCTGGACATCGTGTATATAAAGGAGAAATACAGTGCATTTGTGTAATAACCAGAAAAAGTCATGTTTTATTTTGGACTCAGTATAGGACTCAAACCAGTATAGATTTAGGTCACTTTATTCATTGGCTCCTGTCGTAATTGACACCTCTTGGAGTACGCTAAGACACGTTGTAACATATAGATTCAATTTTGGGTGCATGTGAAACGCTAGCTTTGGACTGTACTTGTGCCACGCTTGCACTCTATTTTATCTATTTGTAGATTTAAGACTTTTTCTCTTTTCCGTTTGTTTTAACAATTAAACTCAAGCAAAAGGAATAATTCCTAGTAATTAAAAAGTTATTTTATTGACTATTGTTTGGTTATTTGGATTCAGAAACGTGTTATATTGTAAACTATTTTGCTCATTCAAAATCTTTTTTTTTCTTCTATGTTTATGTGTACATATTACTCCAATTCTGTTAAGTTTTCAAGTCTTTCTGTTAAAAAAAATATTGGGAATTTAAGTAACCAAATTTTCTGTGCAGAGAACTTGAAAACTGGAAACGCTTTCTGGTGGCAACAAAGACAAATTTCACAAATCCCTTTCGCATAAAATAAATGTAATTCTGATGAAACGCAGTGCACATATTTGAAATTAAATTATTCAGTAATTATTAATTTTGTCTGATTTTTTAGAATACTGTTTTATTGAAACATTCGAAGCCCTCCAGTAGCGTATGGCCCTGACATGTTTACGTACAGAATAACACGACAGTGTGTTTGTTCTACAACAAACTGACAATAAAAAATTCACCCACATAAAGTACGCTGCGTAGCCGCATTTCACAGTTACGTTTCACAGGCCGTACATACGAGAAAAACAGGAAGTTTATATTCAGTGGGCTACAATCGTGTTTCATGGTTAATACTAGCATTTCAAAATGTGCACTGTACTGATCTTACTTGTGCAACCGGTGAGGCCAGTCTGTGTTGGTGGTAATGAAACAATGCCAGGAAAGTTTACACGTAGTCAGGTTTTTCTAATTCGATTGATAGTTTTCCATATGCGGCTGTCTGAAAAAGTCATTTTTGGCGGTTTTAAGAGGCCCGTAAATTGTGTTTCTAAGGAACCTGACGAAATTTTAAAACTATAACGACATAGTTTGAAGTGTGTGTTCTTTTCGTATATATACAGAAATAATGTGCGTTAAATAGTTTTGTCAATAAGATAATAGCCGTAACTAGCTGTAACGCATTTTAAGCGCAGGTTGTAGGGTCTCTTAATAGCTCTAGAAAGCCTTGTTTTGATATAGTGGATATGTTGTCTCCAGTGTATTTTACTGTCTGTAACTATGCCTAAAAATTATTGAGAGACTTAGCCATCATTAGAGGGATTTTTTAAAGATAAAGTTTTTTTAGGTTTAGTTTTATTTTCGTTAAGTAACAAACCGTGTGCTCTGAGACAAATAATTATCGTCCGTAGTTTTAAGATATTGAGGATCGGAGCTGATATTAAGAAAAGTTGTGTCATCTGCGTAAAGTTAAAAAAAATAACTGTAACGAAAGCAGGCAAATCATTCGTTATTAAAACCAATATAAAATATCCCAGAATCGATCCCTTGAGATACTCCGAACCTTACAATAGTCAAATCATATTGGACCTTAGGTTATCAATATAAAATCATTTGTTTACGATTCTCACAATATGATTTAAGAAGTTGAAATTCTACACTATTATGCCATGATAATTAAATTTAAGTAGTATAGTAGAATGATCACCTAACTCAGGTTACATAAGGTTACAAGAGCATAATCAATAGACTCAAAATCAGTTTATATTTTTTTTAACGAATAATTAATGACATCGAAAGTTGTTTTTCTATTTGAAACCCTTACTATGAATTACATATTAATTTTGATTGTTCCAAGTAATTATTTTACTGTAAATAAATTACAAGACTTTAATATTCTGGATAATATTGTCACCAATGATATTGGACGATAGCTAGATGGAAAATGTTTGCCTTTTAAATGTTGGTACAACTCTAGATATTTTTTTAGCATGCTGGGGAAACACCCTTTATGTAAGCATCACACTTTGAATGAGTAATACATGTAAAGAACATGTCAGTAAATTGTCATTATTTCCCGTAACAAAAACTGTGGTTTGTTGTTTCAACGGTTGAATTCACTACTGACTCGCCTGGCATGTCCTGTCAACATTGAACATTTCTATAAGTTGTTTATGGAAATAAAACTTTAATTGCGGCCATTCATTACTAAGCTCCAAGGTTCTACTATGCCATTGATGACGGTGACAATATTAAATTTAATGAGATACGGGTCAGTTACTGAAAACTACCAAAAACGATAAAAAAAAAAAACAGTTTTAACAGGCCTTTGCAATTCCTACGTCACAGGGTTGAAAAGAAACAGATGATTCAACGAACAGTCCTAACCCAAAACGGGTGAATAGAGAAGTTTTACGTAACACAATCACACTTCAGTAAATTTACCTTAAATAATAATATTCCAACATTTCCAACCTCTGGAAATACCAGAAACAGCAAAAAAAATTTTCTCAAACAAACCACCGACTTCATCGACGGGACTGCAGGAGAATGGAGGAAAGGACGAAAATAATGCAAGCGAGGTGGAAAAAGTATTTTTTTTTTCGTTCCTACGTTGGCAGTTCTGGTATTTGCCCTGAGGAAACTGATGGAACCACAGAATCTCGTAAAAGTCTGACGCAGAAGGCACGAACCATGAGCGAAAGGAAAAAATAAAAAATTCGTGAGTTCGCCTTGCGCCTTTATAAATTGTCGGGAACATCGTCAGCATATGTTGCGCATTCCTTTTCTGGCTTCGTTGAGAAACATGCGTGAAAACGCAATCAAATTCTCAAGATACCAATGGATTTTGACCACAAAGACAAGTGCACTAAAAATAACTACCATAAAAAAATTAGACTATTATTTACTATTGGCAATGTTATTTTTTTTAAATTAATTTACTAAGCGGTCTGTTGCCTGGCGCTTTCTATTTTTTTATGTCTAACTGTATGTTTATTATTAATAGGCCTATATTTAATATTTTTTATTTCCTTCATAAAATTTTCGAGTATGATAAATCTCTGTAAATAAAATATAAGCCTGACTGACGCATCAATGAAAGCACAGCCCAAACAGCTTGATCTAGAATCGTATTATTTCGAGGGAGGCTTCCGGACATGGCGTAAACGAGCACTAAGGAAGTAGTGTGCGAAATTCGACTGCTAAGAGGGTAAAAAGATCTGAAATGTGCTTTATATTAATTATCAATGTCTATCGAAACATTCGAGATGCAGAGTTGATTTTCACTTTTAAAAGTTTAGTATGTAAATACCCGAAAAATTATTTAAACGTTTATTTTATTCGAACTCAGAACGAAAAGGGTAGTAAGTGTTTTCATTAATCGTCGATGTAGCTCGAATCCAACAAGCTATCATTAGAGGTACGTCAATTTCGCGGATTCATCTGGCAGCAGCCTAGACTTGTCAGTCCTATACACCCACTGGCCACAATAGGTTATCTATTGGCTTATAACCGTACAAGCAGGTAGCAAGCGATAACACATCACATTATTTCCTCATTTCCTACTGGCTTGCAGTAGTCAAACGCGTTTCGTAACAGTCGCAAGCAAGTCACATACGTGACAATGAAGTATACATAATTGGCGTTCAACCTGACCTGGAATGTATCTGCGAAATTTACGTACCTCTAGCTATCATCTTGAGTTTCTGTTCAGTTGGATATTCAAAGAATGTCTTAATTATTATTTAAAGTTATCACGAAATTCGACAACTAGAAGGGTTAAAATACGAAGAAAAAAAAAATTATAATTTTATTGACTATTGTAGATACCGACTTGTTGTTTGTATCAGAATGATACTTACGTAGTACCTAAATAGCTATACAAGTTTATATATTGATTAAAATGAAATAATTTCCACAGGGGTAGCTTAGTTTGTAAATTATTGAAGGCAAACGAGTCGAGAAAAGCGGGTACGACCGTCGATAAATAATTACATTTTCAAATCCTGTCGATGCCTAGCGGGTAAGGGGCCGGTAGTTTATGCGCCAATTTGATTCAATACCTTACGTGTACATCTGCATCTCAGCTTCATTGTTATTGGCTGTCTGTCTTTGTGTAGAGACGTCAGCTATTTGACTGCACCAATCACAACAAAGTTACAGCGACACCACACATATGTCATTAGCGAGTACAACTCCAAGAGACACAGTTCAAACTCAAATCGTGGTATTGTATACTTGCTAATGAGAGTGTATTTCAATAATATTATTTTATTTTATTTAAAGAATACTGCCGTCTTTAACCCCTTCCCTTTTCTACTGCCGACATTACATGGATTGCTACAAGCATTACACGTAGGAAAAACTACGGACGGACTGCTAGATTGTATATTATTTTGTGTACAGAAAATAAAGATATTTACCTGCATTCTCATCCCTCATATTGGTCAGTGAACCGGTTAATTTCTCCGTCTCTGTATGTTAGTCGTTGCAGTAAACCAATTCTTTGACGAAACCTGTACTTCCAGGAATGCCGTGCTCTCTTAGACCTTGTGAGTTGGATCGATTTTATTGTCTGGAACCGTTAGCTAATAAACGTAATACATGAAATGAGTTATTGGAATCTGTTATTTGTGAAGGAGGTTTGGATTTACACGCTGGTTTGCTTTTGAGTATATCTTCACTGAAAAAAGATTATAGTTAGCCATAGGTACCATACGTCTGTTAAAATAGGGACAACAAAACAGTTTGGTTGTCGGTACAACTCTGGACAGTTCCTTCGACAATATGTTTTGTAGAAGAAACAAAGAGCCTTGTTGCTTTTACAAACCAGATGGTAACTTCTACAAAACAGATTGTTGAAGGAACTGCCCTTAGTAGTACCGACAACCAAACTGTTGTGTTGTCTCTATTTTAAAAAAAGTATGGTCCCTGCAACTATACTCTTTTTTCAGTATTTGACCAAACAATCCCTTTTTTGTGCAACTTTCCTCTTACGTTGGACGTAGTTAGTTACTCTCAGGGTTAATACTGTCTATAGGCGCTAACGGAAACCTTACTCTATCTACTCGACAGTGTAGACTTTGCTCTAAAACCGGTTGGAAACATTGTGCGAGTACAGTCTACCTGCATTCAAAACCTCTAAATATTTAACTTGATCTCTTCGTCTGATCTACTCTGGGCTTCCCTGCTCGGGAGCAGGCTAAATAGTCGCCAGCAGATGACAAACGGTAAACCACTTGTAAAAGGTAAACAAACACAGGCTCCGTGTGTGTACTCAAAATAAAATATTTTGCAAGGCGCTTGACTTTATGTTGAACAAAGATGACGAAGTCGGAATGTAATACTTTTGTTGAGCGAAAAGTCTGGAGGAGTTCATCAAGTAAAAATGTCGCCAGAAAAACGTAATTCAGGTATGAAAAAAATAGTGTAGTTATTAATTACTAGACCTTCAGAACTTATAATTTTTCAACAGTTTAAAATTTATTTGCATAACTTATACTAAACTCTCGTTTAACGCAAAAAGTTGCGGTTATGTGTCAGAGAACTTTCACTTAGCAGTCCCAGAGCCACGATTTTATGGCGAAAAGATTTCTGCAACATTTGGTTTCAGTGCCTTATGTGCACATCTGCAGCTCTGCTACATCGTCTGTGATTGGATTATTTTACCCTCACTTGACTTGGCAAGTTAGAGACGCACGGAGTCACAATAATCTTATCCTGATTGGTGCGGTCAAATGAGAGGCGTGTCTGAACAAAGACACGCTGCCAATACCCATGAATCAGAGCTGGCGATGTGCACGTGAGACACTGAAACAAAGTGTGGCAAAAATCTTTTCGCGACAAAATCGTGGCCCTACTTATTGGTATGGATCTTTTTGGATGTAAACTCGAGCATTTATGTACAGTATGCATTACTGTTACTCAATGGAAATGCCATATAATTAGAGCCACGATTTTATGGCGAAAAGATTTTTGCAACATTTGGTTTCGATGCGTCATGTGCACACCTGCAGCTTTGCTACATCGTCTGTGGTTGGATGATTTTACTCTCACTAGCCTTGGCAAATTATAGACGTACAGACTCACAATAGTCTCATTCTGATTGGTGCAGTCAAATGAGAAACGTGTCTGAGCATAGACACGCTGCCAATAACCTTGAAACAGAACTGCCGATGTGCACGTGAGACACTGAAACAAAGTGGGGCAAAAATCTTTTCGCGACAAAATCGTGGCCCTACATATAATATATTGTACAAGCGCAAAAGGGTATTCTGCACTGTCCGAATTTTGACTAATACTACAGGACTCCCAGATCGGCGACTGAAATATAATATTTTCCGCATATTTTAAATAGAACGCCGACACATTGCCCATCGAATTCATGTACTCTCGGAAAAAAACCGTTAAACAGCAAAGCGACTGAGTAGGGTCTGTCACGTGGTCAATACTACCGAGTATATTTTACCTACTACGTTTCCGTAAACGTCTTACATGCGGCCCTAACCCACTTCCCGCCTGCCTGAGACACCACTGAGCTTGCGGCAATATAGATTATATAGAAAATTAATGTTAAGGAATTTTCTTTAATTAATTATATTTAAACAACTCTCTTTCAGGAAAAAATATTTTCTACTTGTAAGTTTAGAACGGAAACTACAACCCTTATCAATTTTAAATAATCAATAGTTAATACATAAAATGTCACTTTAAAATTTACATTTCATCTGACAATTTATGGGCAAATAAAATGTTTCGAAAAAATAATTTTTTCAAATTTAAACTATATATTTTCTTGTAATCTAGAAAACACGGCCAAGTTTAGCTAATTTTGGACACAATTATTATTGCAAGAGAAATTAAAATTTTTAATACCGGTGTTGTTCATTTATTTATCGTTTATCCGCATACGTGGGATGAAATGGTATCCTCTTAAAATAGCTAAAGTAGCTCTCGCTTGGCATGTTATTATTTAATAAATGTGTGTTACGTAACACTACAGCACAGCACAACTCTTGCGCTTAACATGCTGACGGAGTCGACGCAAAAAAAAAAAATGACAGAAAGGTGATTCCACTGCGCGGTGCGTTCGCTCATCGCTTACGTCTTACGCTTAAGTGAGGTTAATTATACTATAGTTTAGAAAAAATGTGTTTTCTTATGGAAGAGTTTGGCACAGGTTTAATTTCTGCCGCCAGTTTCGCTGCTATCGCAAAGGGAACAGAAAGTACGGAACTGTAGTAAAATTTAGGCTCGGAAATGACGGAAGCCGTTTAACTTAATTTTAAAGTGAAAATAAATCGATTTCGAGTTTTAATGTCACTTACAATTCAGGAAAGCTATGTCATTGGTCAAATTGCACCCATTACCGATACTAGCGCTCAAGCGACAGAAAATTTCCCTCTGACAAACTTTTAACATTGAACTTTCTAACAAGTAGTTGAATTAACCTCACATAAGGAAGGTCGAAATGGAGGTAGGTTATAGGGATGGAGAATGGGTTGAAGTGAGGGGAAGAGGGTGGTTAATTCTCTGTCGCCGTCAAGTGCTCTCTGACGAGGGCGGGGGTCGTAAACTGTCCCCCGTGAGGCGAGTGCTGAATGCGAGACAATCCACGACAATGCGCAGAGAACCTCGGCGATTTAACTGTGTGCGCGACAATTCGCTTGATAGCGCCAGCGACTAATGGACGATTAGGGACGCCCTCTGACGTCACAGCCAGTCGTGGGACTCTAATTCTGCTGACATAGAGACCTGTCTAGTTGTAAAATAAATAAACATCGTATGTGGAAGATACCCGAGGGCAAAGGTATCGTACACCGAATGCAGATTTTATGAATGGGAGCCTGTAGTGAGTGAGAGATTTTGGTCAGCGTTCAACACCGAGGTCTTTAGCGCTTGTGAGGGGTAACATGAAGCGATTTAACAACAACAAAATATGTCAATTAACAGATTTTTCAGCGAATCGAAAATCTTTCTATATGTGATTTACTCAAAACTTGGAATTTGGAGTTGTTTTCCTTTTGAACTGGGTCATCGACGTGACATGCAAACAATTCCAGAAAGAGTTACAGTCAGTGTATCTATAAATACGATACAAAATTAGCACTTAGACAAAAACATTCAGGTGTGTGAAAAACAGCAACAAAGGTATGGAAAGACAACAACACAATCATGCAGAGACTTGAATAAATGACAGCACAGACGAGACAACAACCGCTCAACGATCACGTTCAATATCATCCATTCCTATAAAGACACTGGAAAATCGCGAAAATATTTAACATAGTCTCCAATAAACTGTAGTATCTCAATCGTGACACGTGCGAACAGTTTTCCGGCAAACCACATACGTTCTGTGTTACAACTGAACAGTTCTAATGGAGTCTGTTGAAGAGGGACACGGTACTTCATATAAACGATAGCCAATATAGGTACAAAACCTTCAGTGTTATACATAGTATGTTGGAGCCTAGCAAACAATCAACTTTTCCCGCGATTTACCAGTGTCTCTATCCATTCCCCAAGTAACTGATCTTACAGTCCAATTTTACAATGTTAGATATTCGTTACCCGTGTCCATAATACTGTTAAAAACTTCGTAAATTCACGGAAAGATTTACAGAAAACTCCTGTAACTATACGGGAGTGGCTGCCGTAATTATTTGTTTACGGAAGTTTGTCCGTATTGCCAGTTAACGGATGTTTGATCGTAACATTACATAAATTCATTAAATGTGTTCCTACAATTGTGAATCATATTTAATTGTGTTTTTTAATGCTGGTATTAAGAGGGCACGGCACATAATTCAACGCTAAAAGCATTAATCTATAACTGTAGGTTTCTTGAAAAAAAATTTGCAAACGTTAAACAATAGCAATTCTAGACAATAGTTTTAGCCATTGTTTTAACAAAATGGTTTCATGTGTTACGCACTTCTGAGGTACAATCTCTGACGCTGGAACCTCGCGCATTTAACTGCGGCGCAAGAGATCACGCTTAGCAAATGAGTAATGCTGGATAAATATTTACTCGTAAAGTTCGAAAATACCATTGTTTAGGATTGTCATTGGGAAATATGTCCATATTGGGTTCGAAAAAAACCGTAGAAATCAATTGATATTTTCTGCGTTTATTTATCTGCCACGCATTCTTAATACTCAATATTAATGCTCTCTTGTAAAGCCGGTACTTTACCACTGCATGAATCTCGCTTACTGAACAACATGTCATTGTGGTGCAACGGTTAGAGTGTATACTTGGTAAACGTAAAGTCGTGGGTTCGAATCCTGGCAAATCCGAGACATTTTTCAGATTACTAAGTTGTACATCAGAATCACAAGAAACAAATAAAATTTAGAGATTTTCGTATTTCTTGAAAATGGAGGAGCGTCATTAGTTTAAAGAAATTATTATTTTGTGAGGAAAATTGACTGTTCGTAATTTTAAGGAGGAATTCATTATCCAGCGAAACTGAGTAGCCGCTATTTTACGAAGATTTCTGGGTAATTTTTTGCCTGTACTTTTCCGTAATTTCACGGAAATTTTTTCTAACAGTGTACCTGACTACTGGGTAAGAAATAATGCATGTACATTTAGGCAGAGGGAAAATTCCATGGCACAAAAACCTGAAAAATATAATCCAGAGACTTGCGTACATTCTCGCTTCGATAGTTTGCGCTTTTCTTTGCTGGCGTAGTTACTATTTTCTGCCTATGATTCTTCACAACGACTATGGTCTTAAATACTGAACGATTTCCATTGCAAGCGAATGATGCTGAATCAACGTATAGCCGGTTCGGGATGAAGTGAGCATTCAAAAAAGCCCTGCTAAAGTTCTATTTTCAGTCAATTCGTATATTTCTGCGTGTACCTCTCTGGACAAGTCACTTAATGTTTGCGCGCATAAGATAAATTGAACAGTCGGTAGGAATGCATATAGTTTGATAAAAAAGTTCATTAAAAATTCGAAATACAAGTATGACGATTTCGGTTGATTTTGTTCCAGTATTGGCGCATTGAAATATGAAAATACGCGGAACTATATTGCGTAACTTTGCTGCCAACCATACAAGCAGTAAAATCACTATAGTTAATATTCTATTATATACAGTAACGGCTAGTGATATTTTTTAAAGGTAAAATTGTTAGTGCTCACTTCGTCCCAAATGACCTATAAAACCCTGCACTTACATAACTGCACGACGGTTATGTCGCGGCATTGTTTAGCTGCTTATAGACGAATAACAGATATTTAGTCGTAGTGCACCATAATTAGGATTGGCTAAATCAAAGAGGGACTCACTAGTAACGATAAAAAAAAACAGTCGACTTTACCCGCGATAAATCACCATCCATATATATCGCACCCCCAATGCAATGCCAACACAACTAAAAAAAATCAAAATTTTTTAGTTGTGTACATAGTGAAAAAGAGGATAGTTTTCTTATCCTAATGCAATTCTAACATAACCAAGAAAGGAATTCCAAAAATTAAATTAAAAAGTTTTGTTTTTAGCATCTTTGCCAATTAACACTCTTACTGCCATACGTATCAAAATTATACAAAAATTTCTTCTCTGTGGAGCCATATGTATCAATTTTATACATGCCTAAATGTAGCACGAGGCCACATGTATCAGTTTGATACATCGGTAATGGTCGGCTTTTTATTCTGAGTAGAAGTTCAACCTTGGATGGCCTCTGTCGGATGTTTTTTACTACCAGCATTCTGATTTCAAAGATGTCATATTTTCTGGACCTCCATGGCAAAGAGGGTGGTTTTACCTCCTTGGCCAGAGACAACGTATTTCTCTTTTCTGTTGTTTTTGTGTGTGCACGCTCATTTTATGATTTTTCTTTTGTTTGATTTACATCTTGTCTCATTTCTATGGATTTATAAACATGGCTCCACGGAAGAAGACATTTACAAATGAAGAGCTGCATAAAATGCTAAACGAACTGGACAGTGATGAACTCAGTGCATGTAAGTATAACACATATAACTTACACCATGATTAGTTAGATTTAGGTTGTATTTTTTATCTACTAATGTTTTTACTTTTTCTATTTTTGTTCCAGTATCTGAGACTGATTCTGATTACATACCATCAAACAGTTCTCAAGAAAGTGGTGATGAAAGTCCAGAAAAACCTGGCGAGGCATCAGAGGAAGAGGAGGGGGCGATACATGAAGAGTGGACTGAATTTACAGGTTACCTTTTCAATTTTATTTGCGACAAGGATAACAAAGTTACGGAAAAGTGTCTCAGACTTTTGTCAGCTACAGAAAAAACACCAATAGATTTTTACAATATTTTCCTCGATTACGAAATTGTAGATGTCATTGTCACGCACACCAATCTGTATGCTGAACAAGAAATTGTAAAAAAAAATTATGCTAGAAGACATTACTCCAGGAAGCAGAATAAATGCATGGAAGGAAACCGACCCAAATGAAATAAGACTCTTTTTTGCAATATTGTTGTGGATGGGACTTGACGAAAAACCATCAATTGGGGACTATTGGAGTTCGTCTATTCTGTACCAAAATACTATTAGTAAATTTATGAGCAGAAACAGATTTGAACTTCTGTTGTCTTTTATTAATTTTGCCAACAATGAAGAAGCTCCCCCAGGTAGCAGGTTACACAAAATAGATAACCTATTACGGCTACTAAATAAAAAATTTTCAGAAATGTACGAGCCAGGAGAAAACATAACTATTGACGAGTCAATGATTCCGTATAGGGGACGTTTAAAATTCAGACAGTACATCCCAAACAAACGCCATAGATATGGCATCAAAGCATACAAACTGTGCCTTCCACGAGGCTACACGTGGCACACCAAACTGTATACAGGCAAAGAGGAGAGAGAGAAGGGAAATTTGACCATCACGACAAGAACAACAATGGAGATAGTAGAGCCTCTTTT